>JADRCH010000047.1:4808554-4824873 GCA_019843965.1 Rhynchomys soricoides
TCTGTGCTTTGGAACAGCTACTGGTTGGGAAGCAATGGTGAACCGTGATGCCTGACCTGCCAAATTAGCAGCAATTGTAACAGCTTCCTAACATAGCATCACTTTAGTAACGGAATGAGGGCTGGAGAGGTGGCTCAGCGGTTAAGAGCACTGACTGCTCTTCCAGGGATCCTGAGTTCAATTCCCAGCAACCACATGTTGGGTCACAACCATCTGTAATGGGATCTGATGCCCTCTTCTGGTGTGTCTGAAGACAGCAACAGTGTACTCATATACATGAAAAAAACCAAAACAATTTAATGAAAGTCTCTTGTCAGCCTCAGCTCTGGGTAATCTTTTCTTTCCTCTGGTCCCTCAGATCCCTTAACATCTGCACTCCATCATTGCTTAACACTTAATTATAAGCCTACTTGACCTGTGCCCTTCATTCTCAGATCATGTCAAGTCTGGGCTTCTCAACTAAATGATAAGTTCTTTGAGGGCAAGAGTCTGTCTTGTGCCTAATAAACAGTGACATTAAGCAACTCTCAAGACTGCGGCTGATATAATCTAAGAGATCGGGATCCCTTGTTTACCACTTCCTGTGATAAATGAAAGCTCCTTGCTTCCTGTTGCTACCTTTGATGGATGTGCGTAGACTATCTTCTTAACCTGACTCATGCCTTTGTTACTACTATGCTCAATTTTTTTTTCTGTATATGATTTTCATTTTAAGGGAACTCAAAAGAGAAACAGGACACTTTTAAGTGGAGTCTCAGTAACTTTTAAATCAATAACATTCTTCTTCACCTTGCCCACCTTCCAAACCCAGCAAAAAAAAAAAAAAAAAAAAAAAAAAAAGGAGGGGAGGGGGACTGGAAAACCTCTCTTATTAGCACAGAGGAGAGCCTGTCTGGTGTTTCTCCTTATCCCCTGCCCCCTTTGTAAGTCCCTAAAGTTTGGCTATTACTATTTTACTATTTCAATTTGTGCAAAAAGCATAGGAGTCTGGCGTTCATGGAGAAAGGAAGCAATTCTCCCTTGAAAATTTTGTTGGTTGTAATAAAACCTAATGAGAAAATGAGATGCAATGAGTCTTAGTTCAGAGTTCATATGAACTGCAAGGTTTGGGCCCAGGCCAAATATTGGGAATTACTTCTTCTGCATGTACTAAAAAACAAACAAACAAATTAACTCTAGCAGGGACATTCTGGGGGCAACCTGATTTGTTCTGGGTACTTCTCTCCCACTGACCCCTCGTCTACTTTATGAGCCGGACCACTGAACTTTGAAATATCTCCCCCTTCCCCCTCACTTCATAGAAGCATCAAATAAATGACAGATCAGAACCATTATGAACCAAATGCTGCACTACTTTTCAAGTCCTTAGATACTGGACACAGAGTACTGGAAGCATTAGCACTGAAAGCAAAGTGAAGCCCCAACAAAACACACACACACACACACACACACACACACACACACACACGGCAACGGCTGTTCTTGTTTGAGACGAGTGGCCAACTTTTTTCTTTTGAGTGTGCAAAGACAACCTGTGGTTTAGGTAAATTCTCTCTCCTGGGAAAACAGGACAATGAAGCAACAAAGCAGTCCATATGTAAATGAGCACTCCCCCTCCCCACCCCCTCACCCCACCTCCATTAACTGGCGGGCAGTAGGAGTGACCATGACCATAAGTACTAAGACACCAACATGACTGTCAGACTGTAGAGCCCACAGTCTAACTCTAGGGAAATGGGAAGGACCTTACTTACGCCCAGTGCATAACTGTAGACCAGATAGAAAGAGCAGGAGATGCTTGGCTGAAGGTAGATGGTCTTTTATTTTGCTGTATACATACATACATACCCCAGAAATGCCTATATTGAACCCCTGGGTTGTTGTGTTTTTAATTGACTGGATTTTATTTTAAAATCATATGAGGACTGAAAATCGCAACTACGTTAACTGTGGAGGTTGATAGGTTTATAGTGTTTGTTGGTTTATGTGTTCAGTCAACCAACATGAAGCAATCCCTGGGATTCAAGTGTTGGATTCTTTCATAATCACACATCCATAAACATTATGCATCAGACCAGAGTGTTGTGGGAATTCCGGGGGGAGCCCTATTAGCCAGTTTGCTAATGAGATTGAGAGCAAGATGAGGCCGGGAGCCGTGTGGATTCCTGCTGGATGTGCAGTCATGGGGCCTCCACTGGCAGATGGCACTAGCACTGTGGGTAGGGTGGAGATTCTTTCTGGAGGAGAGGCGAGAATGTCCCAAAGCATCACACTGGATACATAGTGAGTTCCAGGCTGGCCTAGGCCAAGAATAAGACCTAGTCTCAATCCCATTCTCTCAAAAGAAGAACTTGAACTATACTTTTAAGTAGTGGGAGCCATGAGAAGTAAGCATAGGGGTAATTTTTATTTTAGATGTAAATAAAGCCTTTAATGAGCAACCCTTGAGTTAGGAAGCTGAAAAGAGAAACATGACCAAAGGAAGGTTCACGCTCATGAAAACTGGTGTTCTACCAGGGACTGGGGGGAGCTCACAACACCATGGCTTTGAAGGTGTCAGTAATGAGGAGTCACGGCCACTTCCTAGGGATACTTTCTCTCCAGGCCATTTGGCCTGCCTGCCTCACCCTTTGCTATTACAGCAGGTGTCTTTGGCATAGTCTAATGGTTAGACCTCTTATGGGCTTTAAGAAGAGGTCAGAGCAAAGGTAGGAGCCCAGAGAACCCATATATAAGGGAGAAAATTAGAAAGAGGAGGACTCCCTGAAGCAGATATTCAAGTGGAAAGAAATTACAAATTACATTTTTTTAAAAAAATTACAAATTAGCTAAGAATTGGACTTAATGAGGACTTTAAGAAAACTTCATGGATTTATTTCCGTGATAGGAAAGCTAAAGGGGTCTACTTTGTAGCACAGATTCCATTATTGCTATTAATATTACTTATATTACAAAGTGCATTTTCCTCACAAGCCAGATTTCTACAGCACTGAAGTCTTGGTTTACCGGGAAAGAGCATGAAATAGCAAACGTCAACCATGATAGTAATTTTTAAAATAGGGTTTCCTAGCTATGTTAGTTGTTTAAAAAGAAAACTGATTTATTTTACTTTTGTTTTGTGTGCATGTGGGGGCTCTGGAGGCCAGAGGGCATCTGATCCCCTGGACTTGCAGTTACAGGCAGTTGTGAGCCACCTGATGTGGGTGATGTGAACCCAACTCTGATCCCCTGAAGGAACAGCAAGTGCTCTTAACAACTGAGCTATTATCCCTCCTGCTCTTTTATTGGTCTTTTAATTCACACCATCTGTGTTGCTTTGCATGAAAATGGCTCCATAGGCTCGCAGAGAGTGGCACTATTAGGAGGTGTGGCATTGTTGAAGTAGGTGTGGCTTTGTAGAAAGTTTGCCATTGAGGGGTGGGCTTTGAGGGCTTTTTTGTTTTTTGTCTTTCGTTTCCTGTTTTTCGAGACAGAGTTTCTCTGTGTAGCCCTAGCTGTCTTGGAACTCACTCTGTAGACCAGGCTGGCCTCAAACTCAGAAATCCACCTGCCTTTGCCTCCCAAGTGCTGGGATTAAAGGCGTGCGCCACCATGGCCCGGCTGGGCTTTGAGGTTTTAGATGCTCAAGCCAGGCCCAGTGGCTCTTTGTTCCTGCTGCCTGCTGATCTAGATGTAGAACACTTGGCTCCTTCTCCATCACCATGTCTGCCTGTGCGCCACTATGCTTCCCGTCATTACTATAATGGACTAAACATCTGAACCGGTAAGGCTGTCCCAATTAAATGTCCTTTCTAAGAGATGCTGTGGTCATGGCTTCTCTTCTCAGCAACAAAATCCTAAGACACCATCAAATTTGATCTTCATGATGATTCCTTTGGGATATTTTCTGTTAATACTAGTCCTGTGGGCCCAGATGTTGAAACAGATTTGTAGAGATTAAGCAACTTCCCCAGGATTATACTGGGGAAAAAAAAAAAAAGGGTTCTGCCTAAATAGTTCTTGGAACTTCAATTCCTAATCTTTTTCATTTCCTTCCAAAAGAAGTCTGCAGGAGGTTTTATTAAAGAACGGATAGGAAAGAAAGTAAAGAAAATGAAAGTGAAGATCCTTCACCTGTTTCCTTTCTGCAAGCCAACTCTAAGCCCCTCCCACTCCATCCCCATCCCCACCCCCAGGCCCCGCTGGGTAGCTGGCCCTCCCTGTGCTCCCTAGGCCCTTGGGCATAAGTTTCTAACTCATTACCCCTCACTGTGCTTTAGTTCTCTCTCAGTTCATCTGAGATTCTAACCCTTGGAGAAAGCTCATCAGTAAGGATCAACCTTCAAGAAGGAAAAGGGTGGCCAGGCAGTGGTAGAGCACGCCTTTAATTCCAAATCCCAGCATTTGGGAGGCAGAGGCAGGTGGATTTCTGAGTTCGAGGCCAGCCTGGTCTACAGAGTGAGTTCCAGGACAGCCAGGGCTACACAGAGAAACCCTGTCTCGAAAAACAAAACAAACAAAGAAGGAAAAGGGCAAAGTCTTATAATTCTCACCATATAAAACACACTCAAGCAGGCTCTAGCTGAGTGGGTGATGTGCTTGGCTCAAGCTGCCCTCAGTTAACTCCTCTTTCTGCCAAGTACTCCTCTAGTCTGTGGGTTGATTCTGCACATCAGTTTGGAAACAGAGACAGACGAGGAAGTCAAGTCCACATATGCCCTAGTTCTTCAGTGTGAAGTTCAGGGTTAGAATTTGGGTCCCTTGACTCCTGCTCCCGTTACGTTTTCAATCACAAAACTGTATGTTCTCTTCTCCAATAATGAGTGTCATCCATAAAGTTAGATTTGACTAGATTATTTGTTTCAAATCCCTTTTACAATTCTAAATCACATCATACTAATAATGGGCTTGCCATCTCCTCTTTGGTTTGTTTATTTAGGGACACACATTTTTCTACATACTCAATGATTAATAGCTTCTCATTAGGTTCCTCAGCCGCAAATTAAACACAAACATAATGCAGTCACCAGAGGATGCTTACTGAAAAGCAAGAGTTTCATGAGGCCCAGTGATGACATGAGTCTTTTATAACTGTTTGTGGGTATAGAATCATAATTACAGCAATCAAGACAGATACACATCTTTTGTAAAGAAAAAAAAAGTAATTATAATTTAAAAGCACACAGCTCAAGGTTGCCATCACAAAAACGACTATTATAGCAACTCTTTCGAGTTTGGACATTTTTTTGGCAGGAGGTCTGAGCATTGTTTATTGTAAATCAGAAACAGGCACTGAGAAAATATGCAAATTTTTAAGCAACAGAAAAATGCAGCTTTGAGCTGAGAAAGGGGGATGGTAGAAACTGTCTGGGCCTTGATCACAAGTCAACCTCAAGGCTGAAATAATTTTTGGTTGGATGCTGTCTGTTCCAACAACCCGGGATTAAGGTCAGAATAAAGCTAGCTTATGTGTTATAACACTCATTTAAGATTTATGTTGTGCTCCCAAGAAAAGGTCCCGTCTTCTGCTAGATGGTGCTGAACTGGAAGCTTAGGGAAGAAATGATATTGTGGGCTGGTTACATAAGGAAAATATCACCTTCATGAGACAATTCACTTCTGAGTTATTGGAGATGCAAAGGAGAGTCCTATTCAGCTCCCCCCCCCGAAAAATAATAAGTTTCTGAAGTAAAATTAATGCAGATGACCAGTCACTTATGTAATAGGAGAAATAAGTAATAAGACAGATCCATTTGAGAGATTGATAGTGTTTTATGGCCTTGTGACCCAGTTAAATCCCAGGATGAAGGCAAGAAATGAAACAAAGAAAAAATTAGTTTGTCCAAAGTCAACCAACACTAAGAACATCATCTACGTTTGGTAACTCAATGTTAATCATTTTCAGAAAAACACATTGTCCTATGATACCAGTTGCATTGTGTGGATGTCTGACATCATAGGATTTCTTGATGAGGCAGAAGTTTTCCATGTAATGCTATGAAGTTGTGGTGCCCAATGATAGCTACCAGTGACCTGGGACTTGAATTCAGCTGGTAACTGAGATATTCCCTTTATACCGTAGAACACACATTGGGTTTTGAAACACCATCTTCCCCCAAATGCACGGTGTCTCATTAACAACCACCTATATTGGTTTTATATTGTAATAATATTTTATTGTGCTGGATTGAGCAGAGTCCATCACCCTTCCCTTTCCCATCCATTGCTGGAACAGTAGCTGCCAAGTGATGATGTCCACTCTCCTGGTAACTCCTGCTAAAGCAAGAGCCCAGGAAAGCATTTCAGCACAATTTACAGTGCGCAGGAGGGTTGTGTCTTGTCCTCTTTCCAGAGACTTATGGCAGAAGTACAATGCCCAATCTCCCCCCATCCTAAAGAATGAAGACGCTCTGGTTGTGTGAGGACATTAAGGGTCAGCAGACTAGCAAAGCAGTCCAGGTTCCCAGGAAGGAAAATGCCCTTTACATTTAATGAAAACAGCAGGGAAAAGTTAATAGCACAACTAACTGTCCGTGTGGGCATTCACCCTGGCAAGGTGGCTAACACTAGGTCAAACTGGAGAAAGGTAGAAAAAAGCAATGAAGCATTGAGATGGTTCAGGAATAGAATGATCTTAAACTCAACTTTCATTGAAAACAGGTCAGGTTAAAAAAAATGCATGTTGAGAGTAATCTCACACATTTCCTTTGCTTCTGTTGAAATAAGTAGTAGACATTTTAAGCTACACTCGAGACTCACATTCTATTTCTATTTGGTAGCACGCCTACAGAATGATTACTCCATACAGAACCATGTTAGATGGAGTTGGCAGGACTAGTGAAATTTCCTCTCCAGACCAATTTATTTAAAATAGATTAGCACGTGGTAAGAATATTTTGGTTTCTGTCCAGAGGTTTAATGTTAAGAATACTGTAATAACCATAAAAATATCGACCACTCATTAAGTTTTTTCTACACTGGCACTGTGCCCAAGTCCTTTATATTTACCTAATTTGCTTGTCACAACAACCTTATTGTTAGCAAAGTCCTATTATTCTGAATTTAGCAATGAAGGACCTCGGATTCCTCGAATCAGCAACTGCTGAGGTCCAAAGCTGGTTGAACGTGCAGCTGAGACTTATCCCAAACCTCTGAAAGCCCAGGAGCATGGTGCTTCATAATTTCACTTCATTGAGATAACATCCCCAGGGACACTACTGTCCTCAGAGTTCTGAAAATCTCCAAGACACTAGAAAAAGTAGATGGAAGATTGGATGTATGGGGGCCCAAAACATTTGCAGTCCTCCAGGATCTTAAAACACAGCAGGAAAAATAAGCAGAAGGAGATCAAGGCAGAGGGAGAGCAGATAGGCAAGAGTAAGTAGCAAGTTCCCTGGGGCACTATTGCCCAAGAGGGAGAACCGGGTAAGAACAAAGCTGCCCATTTCAAAAGCCCAGAAGAAAGGATTTTGAAAGTTTTTACCATAAAGAAACAATCCATGTTTAAGGAATGAATATAGCTAACCCAATTTAAAAGTTACACATCTAGAGAGATTACACGACAACACCTAATTAACATGCATAGCACTGTATTTTCATAAACAAGTTAATAAAGTAAACATTAGTTATCAAAATCAAATTACTCAGGCAAGTAGGAGAAAGATTAATTCTTGTCATGGAGAGAGAGAGAAAGGTTTCATAGAAAAGGCAGCGGGTCAGATGGAACTCAAGAGATGGAAATTTCTTTTCATAGTCAAGAACAGCAAGAAAAGGCATTTCTGATGGGGAGAAAATGTCAGGAGCAAAGATACGGTTGAGAGGGAGGCCAGGTTGAGAGGGAGGCCAGCGGAAGGGCTATAAGGTGCTCTATTTGCATATCAAAAGAAGAGAGAAAAAGGTGTGTGGGATATGGAATGGGGTGGGGGGGGAGAGAGAGAGAGGGAGAGGGAGAGAGAGAGAGACTATACTATGTAAGAGAGTACAAGATGAAAGGTAAAAAAGAAACAAACAGAGCAACTACACTCTGTTTTCCCAGTAAGCAGTTGTCCTAGGAGGTCAGGGTAGGTTTCCACTGAGGCACGCTGTAGAAAGCTTTAGTCTTTGCCCAGCATTTGCCTTAATAGCAGCAACAGTCTAAGAGCTGTCCAACCTCCTGGAGGAACAAAGGAACAGTGTCAGGCAGCAAATAGGCATTCTTCAGCCCTGAACACCAGGATGTCTCCCCGTCTTCCACCCCTTTCTATCCAGGCTTTGGTCAGAGCCTTGTTGGTTTTTTGTTTTGGTTTTTCCTGTTTCATTAGAAGAAGCCCTGTCTTGAGAATGATAGACTTGTCAAGGAGTAACAATCACTAACATTTCGGACTTTGGCCATCTAGAACATGGTTTTTGTCATCTGCGATGTGTTTTAGATGTAATACTTGATTTAAATGAGCTTGCCCCTCATAGTCTGGACATGAGAATGCCATCTCTAATTTTAGATAAATGGCTGCTTGGACTTGTATCTTTCCCTAACGTGTGTTTGGATTTAAAGCCTTTTCTTCTATCTGGTTTCAGATTCCTCCAGGGCTCTTTCTCCTGCTTCTTTTGAGAAATTTAGTAATTAAAAGTAGTATCAGTGTCTGGGGCTTGTTCTTGTTAACTTGTGTGGGATGGGAGCTGGAAAGAAGGCCACAGAGAACACCTTCCTGTTGCTTGTCTTTTTTCCCCAGACAAATTCCACTCCTTCCAGAATTGACTCTAACAAGAAACTGAGGGGCATGGTAGAGTCAGCACTTGGGAGGCAGAGGCAAAAGAAATGCCACACGTTCCAGGCCAACCTGGCCTGCTTAGGTTATATGGGTCAGCAAAACAAAACAAAACAAAACTGATGTCATTTCCAAAATCTACAAACAACAACAAAACTACAAATAAACAAAACCCCAAGCAAACAATTAGAGAGTCAATCCTGCAGACCTAGAGCTGCCATAAGCATTTCATGTAGCTGCTAGAAACAGAAAACAAAACCAAACCCCATCACAGATCTTCAAGTCTTCAGTGTATGGCCCTCTGGCTGGACAGAATTCATTGCCTCTGTGTTGGACAATGGATATAAGGAAGAATAACAGTGAAGTTGAGGTTCGAAGTCCAGCTTTAACTGAAATGAACAGAAGCAGAGAGCTCTGGTCGAGAGTATCCCTGTTTTGGGTTCTCTCACATCTCCACATGGAGACGTCCAGGTGGCAACGACATTCTAGAGAGATGAGGCTTGGTGCTCTACATCTGGGACTTGTCACTCACATGGAATTTGAAGCTCTGTGTAGACGTGCCAAGAAAGCACGAGAATGTCTGGCATTTGAGACAGTTCACAAATGGAACGGAAAAAACGGGAAGTGAAATGGAGTTATCTGAACATTGACTGCAAGTTTACCAGGAAACTACAAAAACTGGTATAATACCTTGTTAGATCGCTGATATTCAGCTTTGAGTTGCTGCCAAATTGTCTTAAGCATTTATTGGCTCGGGAAGGATGATATCAAAGGATTTCTGGCCTGAACAACTGCAGGAATCTCGTTTTAACAGATTTGGGGAAACAGAGAGCCAGTTAAGCAGGGTGTGGTCAGGAGGTTCAAACAAGGCAATCAAACAGGGAAGTTGGGTAGCGGGTAGACCGCGAAGAAGGAATTCAGGGGAGAGGCTTGGGTAGAGATTAGATTTGGTTTATCAGCGTATCCATAGAGATTTAATCGGATGCAAATGTTGCCAAAGAAAAGATAATCTGGGGCTGGGTCCTCACCTGGGTCTACAGATGAGGAGATACTGAGGCACTGGAAGAGGATGGTGAAGTTAGGAAGGAAAGAGCTGATTTGGTGTCTAAAATGCCAATTATATTAACTGTAAAAGAATTTAAATTGCCAAAGAGTCTCAGATGCTTCCAGAGCTCAGAACAACCGAAGAGTGGTTTGGTTTCAGCCATGCTTGCATATAATTTTATATCTCTCCAGGACTTTAGAAACACACCTGATAAGAATGTAATCACACCACCCAGACATTCTTTGGGTGCATTTACAGTGTGGCCCATTGTTTAGGGTCTTTGGTCATGTGATTCGACACTCGTGGGACTGCCAAGCTAGAGCCCCGGAGTCTTGTATTTGAGAGGTAAGTCAACGCCTAGGGGTTTTGTTTCTTTATCTAACTTTAAGCAGCTTGGTTGATAACAAGTTGATTGCAATTTGCCATTCCTGGTTTTCCTAGATTTATGTTAAGATCTTTCCCTGGAACACTGTTATCACAGAAAACTTCCAAACTGTACAGCTAGGATACTCGCGTCTGTGAACTTGGGTGGGAAAGGCATGGCATGTTTATTTATGAACCTTTTAATAAAATCCAGCATATTCCATCGTTGATGGACGGAGGAAGTGTATCACGTTGGTTTCTGGACTTTGTCATGGACTGAAACCCACAGCTATCTTCACATCTTTTAGTTATTCCAGATATTTCCAAGGTCTTTTAGGCTCACCTACTGCTTCAGAGTACTTTTTAGACTTGGTGCTATTTCTATTTATTGGGTTACAACACAGCATTGGGCTGGGGAGATGGCACCATGCTTAAGAGCACTTTCTGCTCTTCCAGAAGCCTAAGCTTGGTTCCTACCATTCCTATCAAGAGGCTCACAAAGAGCTTAACTCCAGTTCCAGGGTATCTGCTGCTGCTATCTTTCTGGGACATCCACATGCACACACATATGTATACACAGAATTAGAAATAAAATTTAAAAGGTACAAAATGCACATCTGTATTTGAAGGAGAATGGGTCCCTCTGTGCTCTTTTGGGTTTGGTTTTATGTTAATATGCATTTCATTTTGATGTCTGTAGGGGCAACCTGGCAGACAGGCTGAGGACCTTGCTGACTATAAACTTACACTTTATTTGAAGGTGTCTGAAGGTGTGTCATTAGCATTGATGTGGTACAATCAATGCTGTGATTTGTTAGATGGCGAATCTTGCATTCTTTCTTGTTTCTCTATAGCTTCTAGGTTTTGAGTATTTCTTGACAAGGTTTCCCCCATTCAGAAGATATAAAAGTATACTGTACTTGCCAATATTTTCTTCAACATTTTGTTTATTTATTTGGTTGGTTATGAGACTGTTTCTTTAGGTAGCCCTGGCTGTCCTGGAACTCACGCTGTAGATCTGGTCAGCCTAGAACTTACAAAGATCTACCTGCCTCTTCCCCCTGTGTGCTGAGATTAAAGGCCATTTTATTTTTGTTTTTTGAAACGCTGTTTCCTATTTTGCTTCGGCTGGTGAGGCACTGGCTTTGTACACCAGACTGGCTTTGTAGTTGAGGTAATCCTTCTGCCTCTGTTTCCAAAGTGGAGTACTAGCTACTGGTCCAGCTTCTTCCAACATTTTGTTGTTATTTGTTTGTATTTTGAGACAGGGTTTCTCTGTGTAGCCTGGCTGCCCTGGAATACCTCCAACTCACAAACATCCTCCTGCCTCTGCCTTCTGAGTGCTGGGATGAAAGGCAAGCGCCTCTACTACCCTGTTTCTTCCAACATTCTAACAGGGCTTTTGTTTTTCATCCAGCATGTTAATCCAATTGGAATTTGTTGTAATGTAGGAAACTAACTTTGTATTTGTTTCCTGAAATGGTAGCAAAATGTTCCATTGGTTGATCTTTTCCTAGCTTGCCTTATTTTTTTAAAAAAGCACCTCTATAGTATAATTGATACACAGTTAACGGTACAGTTAGGTAAGTCTTTATATAGACATGTACAACCATCAGTATAATAGAGATAGTGAGCCATTTGTGTTTTTATATGTGTTGAATAGATATATTTGTGTGATTCATGATTCCATGACGAATTGTTATGCATTGAAATGTGTCTGTACTGCTACAGACCTGACCCTAGCTCTAACTCTTTCATTCCCTCCCTCTCTAGAATCAACGCATGTCATTTGTTTCTTTTGTATTTTAGTGTAGGTATCTTATACATATAAAAAAGCAAACATATATACATCATACACAAATATTGCATTATGTTGTGTAATTTTTTACACTTACATGGTTTTTCATATTTCTGTTTTCCCATATTA
Organism: Rhynchomys soricoides; assembly: GCA_019843965.1. Classification (NCBI taxonomy): domain Eukaryota; kingdom Metazoa; phylum Chordata; class Mammalia; order Rodentia; family Muridae; genus Rhynchomys; species Rhynchomys soricoides. The sequence continues at coordinate 4,820,613 of JADRCH010000047.1, forward strand.
ATATTTGAATATCATCTCATCTCTATATTTGAAAAGTCTACATTCTTTTCTATTTCTGCTTAGAACAATCTTTCCTGAATAAGTGTTTACTGAGACTGTACCAGGTGAAGCACCTTTGGTATATCATTGAACAACACCCTTGGAGAACCGTTTGCCGTACATCATGTGCTAGGTAACAGCTATTGTTAAGTAACCTGCTCCTGTGGTAGTGTGAATAAAAGTGGCCTCCATAGTTCCCTAAGGAGTGGCACTGTTAGGAGGTGTGGCCTTGGAGTAGGTGTGGCTTTGTCAGAGGAAGCCTGTCAATGGGGGAGGGGCTTCTAGAAGCTCAGTCTAGACTTAGTGTCTCACAGTCTCATCCTGCTGCCTTTGAATCCAGATGTAGAACTCTCAACACCATTGTCTGCCTGCAGGTCACCATGTTTCACACATGATGATAACAGACTAAACCTCTGAACTGTAATTTGTGTATGGTGTGTTTTTACAGCAAAAGAAACCCTAAGACAGCTCCCTAATAAGACATTCAGATGATTCCAGTCTTTTTCTATTATGTGAATTACTATAGACAATATTAGATGCTTATGTTGTTCTGGACACACACAGACACATTAGCAGGAGGCAGTTCTAGAAGGGGAATTTTGTGTGCACATGAAAAGTTTGACCGATGTAGTCCAATTATTCTCTGTAGAAGTTATTGATTTGCACTCCTAAAACAGGGTATTATTCCTGCTGTTTCTTCTGTGAGCTATTTTGTGTAGGTTGAGTTTTATTTACTTATCTCCCTGACAAAGGACACTAAGCAGTATTGATAGCTTTAGAAGCTGTTCCACAATGGATCTTGTTTTAAAGTTATTTTTTTTTTCATATTTTATTTACATTTCAAATGTTTCAGATCTCCCCTTTGGAACCTCCCCATTCCCTCCGCCTTCCCCCTGCCAATATGGGGATATTCTCCAACCCACCCTCCCACCCACCCACCCACTCTCTTCTTTCCTCCTTGTCATTCTCCTATTTTTAACAATCCATGCATATATGTATACAATATGTTGCAGTCTACTTACCCTCCAATCTCTTTTCCTTCTCTCTTCAGACACTCTTTGCATCTGTTCCCTCCCCTACTTCAGTACATATGCCTGTGTGTGTGCACACGTATCTCACTGACTTTAATTAGGGTTGTTTATCTGAGCAATCTATTTACTGGGGATCTATTTACTGGATCAGTGGCTATAGCACTGAGGAAAATGACTCCCTTCCCAACCAGTAACTGCCAATTCATTCTTAGGGAGAGGTGAGCTTCCCAAGCCTCTCCCCCATTCATGACAAAAGTCTCCTGCAGGCTTTGTGTACATAGTCACAGCAGCTGTGTGCTCAGAGTCACATCAATGATATCATATGCAGAACGTAGAATCTCATAGCTCCTCTCTTCATCCTCTGGCTTTACATTTTTCCTCTCTCTTTTCTGTGACTTTGGTGGTTTGATTGCAAATGGCTCCCATAGGCTCATGTGTTTGGAGACTTGGGTCTCTAGTTGGTGGAATTGTTTGGGAAGGGTTAGGAGGTGTGGCTTTGTGGGAGGAGGTATGTCACTGGGAGGCAGGCTTTAAGGTTTCAGAAGCCCATGTCATTCCCAGTTAGCTTTCTCTCTGTCTCATGCTTTTGGGTCAGACATAAGTTCTCAGCTACTGCTTCAATGCCATGCCTGCTTGCCAGCTGTCATGATGGACTCACCCTCTGAAACTGCATGTCCCCATTAAATGCTTTTTTTTTTTTCTGTACATTTCCTTGGTCATAGTGTTTTGTCACAGCAATGATTGTCACTAAGACAACAATATTCTCTGATCCTTGGCAGAGGTGATACAGAAGTGTCCTCGATGTAGGTGATTTAGGGTTCAGCACTCAACAGTCAGTTGTTCTCAGCCTTTTGATCCATTGAGAATCTCTTCATTAATTTTCACCCACTGCAAAAAGAAACGTCCTTGACCGAGGCACAGAGCAGTATTATTCTGTGGTTATAGTCTATGTAGACATTGGGGGGCCATTGGATTACATTTCAAGTTTGTGAAACATCAGTAGTAGATTCTGCCAAAGGCCTATGACCTCCCCAGCTATAAGATTTGAACCAGGTCCATAAGACCAGGAATGAATTCCCTCCTGTGGAATGGGCCTCACACCCAATCAGAAAGCAGTTAGTTACAACCTCTCCGTGAAAATCCATGGCACTACTGCACTGGTGGGCCCAGTTTGTCTGGTATGTGGGTGTTGTAACAGTTTACAGCTGGGAAGATTGTTGATGGCTTTTCCCACTGGCATTATGCATTGAGTTATTGATTTTTTTTTTTTTTTTTTTTTAAGAATCTTAACACCGGGCAGTGGTGGCGCATGCTTTTAATCCCAGCGCTTGGGAGGCAGAGGCAGGTGGATTTCTGAGTTCCAGCCTCGTGTATAGAGTGAGTTCCAGGACAGCCAGGGGCTACACAGAGAAACCCTGTCTCGAACAAAACCAAAAAACAAAACAAAACAAAACAAAACAAAGAATCTTCATGTAATAAGAAATGTTTGTACTTCATTTATGATTTGTTTCTAGTGTGTATTCTGTAGAGGGAAGTGCTGACACTAGGGTCTGATTCCCTAATTGGTTCTTGATTTTGTCAATAAAGAAGACCTGGAGCCAGTTGCTGGATGGAAGGTACAGGTGGGACTTCTAGGTTCCAGGAGGAAAAGGGGGAATGCAAGGAAATAGAGGGGCTTTTCTGCCATGCCTAGGAGGAAAAGGGACGCTGCAATCATGTAAGGCCTTGGTAACAGCTAGGGCCAGTGGCCTCTGCTGTGGTGACCAAGGATGTGGAGAAGAGATGGGGAAAATTAATTTCCAGGCAGGAGATTCTGCGCCCAGCAATTATGCCTCGAAAGGCAAGCTGTAAAGTGACAAGCTGAATGTGTGTTTTTCTCTCCCACAGATTCAAAGGTCTGGGGTAGGGCTGGTAACGCGACCCCTCCCGGGGCAAGGGCTAGTGAAGCGGTTACCCAGAGCAAGGTGGGTAGAGAGAGAGAAAAGCCAGGTTGGTACTATCGCGGATTCATGCTAGAGGCTTGGCTTAGCTAAACTGAGGGGAACAAAAGGGAACTGGGAGGGGCCAGAGCAGGGTCTTCTCTCCTGGGCAAAGGCAGTATTTTTAAAACTACATGCAACTATATTCAATCTGTCAGTTGATTTTATTGTGATTCTGTGGGTTTTGTCATTCTTAGTTTTCACTTTTATGTAGGTAAAAGGATCAATTTTTTTTTTCCTGGTTTTTCGAAATAAGGTTTCTCTGTGTAGCCCTGGCTGTCCTGGAACTCACTCGGTAGACCGGGCTGGCCTCGAACTCAGAAATCCGCCTGCCTCTGCCTCCCGAGTGCTGGGATTAAAGGCGTGCACCACCACTGCCCAGCCGAAATAATCAATCTTTACCTTTATAAGTTCTGAGAATTTTTATAGTCCTCTGAAAACCTTTTTTCCAGTCCTTCATAAAAAACAAGTCAACAACTTTTCTCTTTGGATGTTAGCACTTCATGCTTTAAGTGTTTACCATAAGTGGAATTATCTTGACATAAAGAATAAAGTATGGGGCTGAAGAGATGGTACAGTGGTTAAGAGCACTGACTGCTTTTCCAGAGGTCTTGAGTTCAATTCCCAGCAACCACATGGTGGCTCACTACCATCTGTAATGGGGTCTGATGCCCTCTTCTAGTGTGTCTGAAGACAACTACAGTGTACTCATATATATAAAATAAATAAATCTTTAAAAAAAGAATAAAGTATGACTACAACTTATGTTTTTCTAGATGGCTTATCTAACACAATTTAATCAACAGGCTTCAATTTTTCTACTGATTTTTACATGCCATGTTTATAATTAGTTTATTTCTACAATATATAGCTCTGTTCATGGACTTTCTAATCCAACCCACTGGTCTGTTTGCATATTCACTGTATGAATACTAATAGTTTTAATTATTATAAATTTATAATGTAAAGACCTTTCTGTTTTGTTCTTCACAACTGTCTTGGCTATTCTTGCATCATCATCATCATCATCATCATCATCATTACTATTTAATATGAACATATGGACTAGGGAGATGGCTCATTGTTGATGAGCATTTGCCATACAATAATGAGGATTACAGTTTGGATTCCAGAACCAACATAACAAGTGGGACTTTCCTACAAACACCTGTAACCCCACAAGCACCTGTAACCCCACAAGCACCTGTAACC
>JADRCH010000047.1:4825749-4933636 GCA_019843965.1 Rhynchomys soricoides
GTCCCCCAATTTATGGTCTGTGGCAGATAATACTATGAACTGACTTAACTGTATATTAGCAGGAGGTAGAACACGGAGAATGGATTTATTTTGATTTTCCTGATGAAAAAAAAAAGAATTAAGCTTTATTGCATAACTTGCTGAAGAATTACATCATTTTTTTTAAAAAATGGTCTTTCTCTGTGTTTTGTTTTAAAATGTTTGGTTTCAAAAATCACTCTCTAATTGCGACTAAGTTCAAGTGCTCGCCACTGAAAGAGCCTGTTAGTGCTCCTCACGGCATCTGTGTTGTATTTTGGGAGGTCCATGGAACTTAATTAGAAAGAAAGTTGGCTCCAATTTCTTCTTTTTGTCTCCCTACTTGAAGAAATAAAGCCTGGCTGTTTGACGACCCCCCCCTCTTCTTTTTTAAAAGAAAAATAATTCTTCAACTTCCTCTTGATGTGTGTTTGCAGCTCAGTTTTCCCAGGGGAAGGCTGAAGGTAACCCTGAAACAGTTCAGGCAGACTGCTCTATCCCCTTTCTATCTCAGGGCTCCAGATAAGGGCCCCAAGGATAGGAACACATTCAGCCCTCACAGCAGGATCTCAGGACGCTATAATAACCTCTCCCAGAGCCCCAAGGTCTTAGCACTATTCATTTCTACCAGTACCCTTAACACAAAGGAAGACTTTGAAAGTCCCTGGACCCCACATCCCTGCTGAGAGCCCAGGCTGCAGGATCCAGCACAGCAGTCATCAAAAAGCCCCCTAATTTTATTTCCATCTCTGGTTTCTGGGCCACAGTCTTCTGCTTGAACAAGGGAAAGTACAGCTGTGTAAATAAATACAGATGACTACAACAGGTTACATACTTTCTTCAGTCACTGCTTGTGGACTCTCTGATGATTGAGTTTTAGGATGGATAGAGACACGGACAGTGAGTGCTTGCATATATGGTATTCTCTGATGATAAATTTGTCAGTTATTAAGCAACTAGGAGAGTTGCTTAATGCATGAAATAGGGCTTCTGTACTGCTTGGTAGGGAGAATCGATTGCAACATGCTGAAGTTAAGAACCAAAAAGCAAACAAAACAAAACAAAACAAAACAAAACAATTTTTCTAATGTAAGACCAGCCAAGCATTCATTCAGCGAATAGTTATTGAGCATTCTACAACTCCCGGAGTTTGTGAAGATTTTCCACAAGCTTAAACACGCTATATCTATTTTGGCTATGAAACAAAATAAAGATACGGGAAGTCATTAACAGTTTAGCTTCTAAATCAATTTGACAGTAGTCTAACTCCTTTACTTACTAGCTGTGTGGTCTTGGGCAAGTTGCAAAGCTTTGCTGTGACTGTTTCTTCTTGTTTAGTATTAATTTTCCCATAATGTTAGTATGAGGATTAAGTGATATGACATGAAGTGTCTACTCAATAGTTAGCCCTCAATATAAGGGTTATTATATTCAGTTAGGGCATAACTAAGTTGCTGAATCAAAGACAGTCAAAGGCCAGTAGATAGTAAGTACCATGGTGCTGTGCAGGCGTAAGAGGTTTGGAGCTATATTGGCTTTCCTGTGCAGCATGTAGCTTCCACCTCTCAGACCTAGGTGGTTCCTTCAGCTCTTACCACACCTGAGATATTAAGAAAGGGAATCAATCAGAGGAGGACATGTTTGATCTTCTTAGTGATATGTATACCATACCATTAGTAATGTATACCATTTCTGGTTATACCTCATTTGCTGGATATAATGAGGTCAAGCTGCATTAGAAGGATGGGACTTATCTCCAGCTGGCCAGGGACTATCTCCTATCATGTAAAACTCCTAATTTCTGTTTATGGGATGGTGTATCAGAGTCATGTTAGCTGTAGCTATTATTATTAGACTGTTGTAAAACTGATGACAATCACGGTTGTGCATGTCTTAGAAGGTCAAAAAAGCAAATCAGATATGAGGGCAAAGAAAAATCATTAGGTAGAGGGACAAAGAACTCAGAGTCATAGAGAAGATATGTTTAGAATATATGCATTGAAGGACAAGGTAGATTATCTCAGTTGGTTAAGTGCTTGCCTTATAGGTATGAAGAGCTGAGTCTGATTCTCAGAGCCTATATTTAAAAAGCCAGATATGGTGAGAGGTACTTGTAATCCTAGTGCTGGGGATTACAGAAGTGCAGATCTCCGGGCCTTGCTGGCTAGCTAGACTATTCTACTTGGTGAGCTCCAGGCCAGTGAGAAACCTTTTTTTCAAGAATAGACAGAGAGACAGATGGATAGACAGATAGATAGATAGATGGATAGATAGATAGATGGATAGGTGATAGAGAATATTTGAGGAATTATGATGCAGAAGTTGTTCTTTGGCCTACACATGGATGCATTATATGATATGATAATTGTTCATCCTTTCTAATCAGTTGACACACAGCCTGGGTGGAGATTGGACAGTTATTCTATAGACTATGTTTTCAGCTTTCCTTGCAATTTGCTTTGGTTATACAATGAGGCTTTAAAATGTTTTATTAATGCTTTGAGAGTTTCATACCATGCATAGTGATCGTCCTCATGCTCCCTTTCTTCCCTCAGCTCTTCCCAGATCCACCTTCACATACCCATCATCACCCCATTAAAAAAGGAACCCACCAATGTGTGCCGCTCATACACTCAAAGACATAGGACATGGGCATGACAAATGTACAGAAGCCACATTCTTAAAGAAAACTGACTCCCCTTCTTCCTTACACCATCGACTGTCAATACTTTTCAGCTGGGCTGGGGGTTCATCATCAAGCCTTTCCTATTCCATGGTGGCATGGTGCATGGCTTGATCTTCTGCAGGTCTTGTGCAGACAACCAAGGCTGCTGTGAGAATATAAACACAGTGGTCTTCCGGAAGACATCGCTTTGCTCCAGTTTCCCCCAACATCTGTCCCTTACAATTTTTTTGCACCTTCTCTGATGGTCCCTGGTCCTTGGAGCAGGCTATGGATGTTCAAGTGACTGAAAACTCCACTGACACTTATTTCCTGTATTTGGATCAATGATGTATGAGTTCCTCTACTGACCATTGTCCACTGCACAGAGAAACTCGCTCAAGAATGTGAGGGCAGCATTAATCTATGTGGATAGGGATATAGATTTAGAAGGTAGTGGATGCCATGTCTGTTTAGCAGAACAATAGTAGTAAGTTCACCCCTGAGGACTCTGAGCTTCCCAACCATGGATTCTTGGACGGGTTTACAGTACCAGGCATGCATTTCCTCGGTGGAATGAATGTTAAATCCACCCAGAAGGCAGTTTGTCACCTCCACAGCATTCAAGTAACAGTTATACCCATGAGCACGTTCCTGTGCCACTCACTGTTGTAGTTCACAGCTGAGGAAGACTACTGACGACTTTTTGCCCTCAAGTTTCTTTATTTTGAGGGAAATTATAGCTCTGCATAGAGGGTTCAGAATTTCCACTCAAAATCTTTCTGGGGAAATTCTTGGACAAGTGGCTGCATTGATACAGCTCCAGGCAAGCAGTTCTGGTTCTTTTACTTTGGGTCAAAAAGTGGGAAACTCCTTCTGGGTAAAGGCAGGACTTGTGCTAGACCTTGGAGAGGTGGCTTAGAGGAGTTGAAAGTACAGGTAGCACATAGCTCAGCTTCCTTCACCTCCCCATTTCAAATCTCATTTTTGTCTTAATAATTTTCTTATTGCTATAACAAAATGCCAGAGAGGAATACATTTAAGCAAAGAAGAGTTCATTCTGGCTTCCAGTTTCAGGGATTCATTCTATGCAAGGGAAGGCATGGCATCAAATGAGAGCGGTTAGAAATATGAACAGGCATAAGAGTTCAAGGTGGCACTTGAGAGGTGGCTCTGTAGGTGATGTGCTTGCTGTGATCTAAAGACTGATGACCTAAATTCAACCCCTGGAAGTCAGTAAAATGTGAAAAGAAAGATTTGACAACACAAAGCTCTTCCCTTGCCATCACATGCAGGACATGGGCCACACTCACACATCATGTAGTCACAATAATTAAAATAAAACAGAAAAAAACATAGATCCTCAAGGTCAGCTCTCAGTGATCTTCCTCCTCAAGAAAGATGGTTCTACTTCCTAAAGGTGCCATGACAGAAAGACAGCGCCACCAGCCGGGGACCAAGCATTCAAACACTTGAGCCTGTGGGGAAACAGTTTATATCAAACCACAAGAATTACCCAGTTCATGTTAACGGATTTAGAAGTGGGGCCTCTGGGAGGTAATTAAGATTACACAGGGTAGATTGGCATTAAGAAAGGGAGTGAATTAGTCAGGGTTCTCTAGAGTCACAGCACTTATGAAATGTCTCTGTACATTAAGGGAATTTATTGTAACAACTTACAGTGTGCAGTCCAACTAACCCAACTATGGGCAGCTGTGAATGGGAAGTCCAAGAATCTAGTAGCTGGTTAGTTCCATGAGGCTAGTTGTTTCAGCTAGTCTAATGTAGAAGTAGGTTCCAACAGATGTGCTGGCAAATAAGTTCAAGCAGGTAAAGAAGAGTGAGTATTCCTTCTTCCACTGTCCTTCTATAGGCTCAGATTAAAAGTGTGTACCTTCATGTCTGGATTTGGAACTTACTTTGTCACAGGCTGGCCTTGAACTCAGCGATCTGCTTGCCTCAGTCTCCTGGGATTAAAGGTGTGCGCTACCTTGCCTGGACCTAAGCTTTTCATGGCCACTGTGCCTCAAGATCTCCATGTCAAGATCCAGGTCAGAAGCCTGAGTTTTCTAGACTCAAGATCTGGATCACAGGTGTGCCCTCTATTTCTGGATTATAGTTTATTTCAGATGTAGTCAAGCTGATAAGCAGAAATAGCCATCACAGGGAGAGAGACTGGAGTTGGCGTGCTTGCTCTGTCTCATCATGTGACACCCACCGCCATGCCATGGTGTGGTAAGAAGACCCTTATCAGCTGCCATGTGGTACTGCTTGGATTTCCCAGGCTCTGGAACTATGAACTGAACACATCTCTATTCTCTACAAATGACATTGGTATTCAGTGACAGCCAAAAATGGACTAAGACAAACCTCTTTCCCTCTTAAAATTCTGGTTGAGTAAGATAAATAGCTTTTAAAAAAACTTTAGTTGTGTCTTTAAATGAACAAACCAACAAAAGATGCAAGTAAGATAAGAAGACTATTTGTCCATCATAGAATTCTGAAAATTATTGAGTACTCTTAAAAACAAAAGCTATGTTTATTTCCAGTTATCTGTGAACACATATCTTAAACTGTCGTTGCCTTTGAGTAGAACAGATAGTTGGAATAATAGCTAATTTCTAAAGCTTAACATTGTAAGTATTTTCCCAGACCTCCAAATCTCCCCTTTCTTTGTATTATTATTTTGGGTGAGTTTCTCAGCTTCTCTTGGCCTCACTGTCCTCATATGTAAACTGGAGACTATAGTAATACCTCCTTTTCTAGGTTTATCAGGACTAAGATAATGCATACTTACACACACACACACACACACACACACACACACACACACACAGAGAGTGAGAGAGAGAGAGAGAGAGTGAGAGAGAGAGGCCCTATATAGTGATTGGTATATGATAAATACTCATTAAGTGTTCGTTAATATTTTTGATTCATTATTTTGTCATCAAAATACAATTTTAACAAGCTTTCGAACAGCCGTTATGTATAATCTATACCATTGTACAACCATGCTATGATTTGCTTACATGCTTTCATGATTTTAGTAATCTATATTGGGTGGAAATTTCACCACTAAAGATCCTAGCAGTGAAAGCCGTTCATCATAATACTGCGATCAGGTGAAGCTACAGTCCAAGCGGAGGCAACTGCTGAGAGGAGAGGAAAAACCAGGGTACGATTTAACTGTTCTCATTCATCTCACTTTCCCTAGCTCTCATAGGGTCCCGAAGAGGGAAACAGTTTGAGGATACTTTTCTGAGGATCCTGGGTTAATGGAGAAAGGGAGACATTTTGGAAGATTTTTAAAAAGTCTTCTCTCCTATCGATCTTAAATTCTCAAAAGGATAAGAATCCTCAACTTAGAACCAGAAGACTGAAGGTCTAAATTCTGGTTCATGGCTGTGACCTCCTGCAGGCTGCTTGCCTCTCCAGCTTCTTCTTTGAAAATGAGTGATCTGGGCTTCCCTTTTAAAGTATCATTGTACACTAGTGTTCTACAGCTCCATGACACTGACAAACAGAGCCCACACCATCCTGCCTCATGGTTTGGTGGACTATTTATAGTTAATGCTATCTTCATTCATTCAAGAAACATCTGCTTACACACGCAAGTATCACAGAGACCAGAGCTCTCATCCTCCAGGATGTAGATGGGACAGAGAAAACATTGTTTTGACACACCATGAGGAATGTCATAATAGAAGTTGTTACTACGCCCAGTGGAAGGGCAGGAGAAGAAAATGTCTGTTGTTTTTAACAGTGCTGGAATGTTGGGGAGGTAGACTTTGAAGATTTTCTTTTGGAGTCCCATTTGTATATGAACCTAAGCTTAAGATATCAATAAACACACACACTATACATACGTGTGTGTGATATATATATATATTCCTTGTCTATCTCAAAATATCTCTACACAGCAAATGTTGGGAAGCATCTGTGAAGTAGGAGAGAGGGAGTTGATTGTAAACATGAGCAAGATGTCGGATTCACCCTGGTGAGTGGTTATGGAGAAAGGGAGCTGTGAACTTAATTGAAGGACCGAGATGAGAGTGGTTTGCGTAAGGTTCTGTGGATGCTCAGAGTGGGGAGCAATGGTAGAGATCTACGCCTTCATGTTCTGACCGCTGTGGCAAAAAGGATAACCCTTTTGGCGTCTGAGGTCTTAGAGTAGGCGCTCACTACCTGCTGCACCCATAAATAGCTCCTGAGTACTTTGAGGTGATGCACGTAAACCTGGAGAGTATTCAGTGCTCTGCTCGGAAGCTGTCTTTTCTCCAGGTTCTTGTCTTTAGCCACAGCTATGGACGGTAAGAGAGAATGACGTATTTCTTCCTGAATGGCTGTAGATGAAACGATGTGTGTGGAGACATTTAGTGACCTCGAGAGCATGACGGTGGTTCTGGATGAGGGAAGATACGAGCTGACCTCTTAAAGAGGCTTTTTGAGGAAGAGCCTGGCAGCCGCCATGGATTGTGGCTCTTAGCAGAAGGGCCCTGCTCAGCTGCAGTCTCTGCAGCAGTGCTTAATAGTGATGAAAAACACTTAGGAAGAGGAAATGGAACAACATGGTGGGGGGGGGGGGTTAGCTAATCCCATGGCTGTTAGACCTGGCCCAAGGGGCCAGGAAGGAAGAGGGGCGTTCATATCAGGTTAGGGCTGGAGATGTGTCACAGCACAAGATTTGCAGGCAACCAGCACTTTGGAGATTGTGGTAAAACGAAGCTGTTACTTCTTCACCTTTGTCCCTCTTTCTTCTGTTTCATAGGGAAAAGCTGTGATGAAAGGGCTTTAAAAACAAAGTAGAGCAAGGGAAAGATGAACTGGGCTGGCTTCCAGAACAATAGTGAATAGGACATCTGGGGTGGGTGCTTCGGATCCTGTAGTGAAGGAGAAATTTAGGTGCTGCGTTCCCGCCCCCCTAATATCCAAACATAAAGTGTAAGACAGCCTACCCTTCACACTGTCCTGCATCCAGAGGCTCCCAAAGTCCATTAGCTAGACAAGGGGGGCAGTGTGTGTGTGTGTGTGTGTGTGTGTGTGTGTGTGTGTGTGTAGGTGCTTTGAAAACAATGCAGAGAGAGAGAAAGTTGGCTTTGAGAGAGATAATGTAGGGCATCACGTAGTTACGCATGGTGTTGGTGGAGGGATCTGCAGAGCAGGGCTATGTTGGAGAGCAGGAGTCATGTTGTTCTTAAATGGACCAGGATTCATACATCCTTTGGGGTGTGTTAGCTTGGGATATGTTACCAGCCACGAGTTCTGTCCCAGAGTATCCTGTGGGAGTGCAGATACCCAGAGAGATTGCTATGTGCGGTCCTTAGTGCTGTCTGCATGGAGAAAGTTAGGGCTAGAGCCAAAAGCATGGTAGTGTTGCCACCTCTGGGTTTATAACCCATCTCTGACACTCAGAGAAGTATTAAATACATACCATTTCCAGGGCTTGGTTTCTCCTTTTAAGAATGAAAGCAGCCTCCTCTGCAGACTGTTAAAGGGTTAAATAGGCTTACACACTGAGCAGACTGCTGACACCATAAAGTGACAGTCACAGTCTGAACCTCAACGGAGCATTAGCTGTCATTATTATTATTATTATTATTATTATTATTATTATTATTATTTTGTTTGTCTGTTGAGACAGGGTTTCTCTGTGTAGCCCTGGCTGTCCTGGAACTCACTCTGTAGACCAGGCTAGCTGTCATTATTATTAAACATCCACACTTAAAGGGTATTTAATGAACGTTGCACACTACCAGGAAGACCGCCATTGGAAAACACTTCCTGACTCCCATGGGTTCCTGATGTTATGCTTTGAGTTTATTCAGCATGTTAAATTGAAGATGTGTTTTCTGCTCAGGAGTTTGATTTTCGAGGTAGACATACTGATGTAGACATGCACAAGAACATCATGGGCTTGAAGCACAAAAGTAACGCATACACAAAAGATCTGGGTGTAAGGAGCCAAGTAAAATTGCGCTGAGTTTCTGTATAGCTAATTTCATTCACACGGTTGGAGTTTTAAAATTGATTGCATGTACATTCATGGCTGTTGAACCTTTCAAATGCCTACCTACCTAGAAGGAGGTCTTTCCCTGTCTTTTTTGTAGTTGATGTTTGACCTCATGCACGTTAAACACACTCTGTCCAACTGAGCTAAATCCCAATCCCTGCAAAAGAGATCTTTGTTGGAATGTCAAGGAATCCTTCTTATCATGACGAAGACCATGACATTTTTCAATTGTTATAAACAGTAGTGTTTGACGTGTTAACAATGGATGTTGTAATTTGTGTAATAAACAGTATTCCTAAATCAACATCTTAAAGCCATTTTTTATTTATATAATTATATATTGGAAAATATGCCAGTGATAGCATTTAACTGTCTGGACTTTCCCATGGTATAAAATACTCATTATGATTTCCATTTGACAGATGAGGCATAATTAGATTAATGTTGTCCAGAGATTCGCAGTTAGTGAATGGCAGTGCTGAAATTCAAACCTGCAGTTATCAAATTCATACTTGTTAGTTTCATGACAAATGATTCAAAGCTAGTAATTTCAGTAATTAATAAAAGGCGTTTAAAAATCAGAGCTATGGATTAAGCTAACAAGGTCAGGTGGAAAGTGGTAGAAGAAACACCTGTCTGGGTCTTTAGAAACACAACTGACTAGGGGATGCGATGTGGACAAGAAACAGCTCACATGGAACGCTCTGGGTTTTCTTCTTTGTTTTTTTTTTCTGGATTTTAAATACGAGACATGGCTGCCCAAAGAACAAATCGCTGAAGCTGCAGCAATAAAATTATTATCCGCAGAAATGCAACTGTGAGTGTCGAATGGGACGTCTTGAGAATACTGATCACGGTGGAGGATTTGGGAGGTGTGCTGATTTCCAGCAATTTCAACAATGAGGAATTGCTGAAGGAATTCTGGCCCGTTCTCCCCTGAAAGCAGTGATCACTACTATAATATGTGACCTGATATGTTCCTCTGACTCAACCATGTTTTTATGTATCACCTTTCAGTTCCTGTAAAGACTGAGCAGATCTGCCGGGCAGTGGTGGCGCTTGCCTTTAATCCCAGCACTTGGGAGGCAGAGGCAGGCAGATTTCTGAGTTCGAGGCCAGCCTGGTCTACAGAGTGAGTTCCAGGACAGCCAGGGCTACACAGAGAAACCCTGTCTCAAAAGAAAAAAAAAAAAGACTGAGCAGATCTATAGTTATTACTCTATTACTCCGCTTTTTTATGAATGCAGAAACTGTATTTTATGCACAGAAAACTAACATAGCAGCCCCGTATCCCTCTTCTTTCAGGTCTGTCACTGTCACATGTAATGAGCCTGTGTCAGTGTGGGTAGAACTTTTACCCTGATATAGTTAGGTATGGAAAAGGACCGGTGATAATGCCCCTTTCCATTTTATCGTTGATATGTATCTTACATGGACATATACTAGCTATTCATACTTATAAGAAACTGTGCCATTTCCAAATAAAAAAAATCAAAGTGCAAATCTCTTCCCGGCTCTTTCTACTTGTGACACACTTGCCCTACATTTTAAACAGCATGCAGGAGGTCCTCCAAAAGAGGACCCGCATCTTGAGTGGACAATGACAACTGACTCCTTCCTCTCTCTCTCCTTTTGAGACAGAGTCTTTCTAGGTTGCACTGGCTTTCCTAAAGCTCCCTATGTAGACCGGTCTGCCCCTGTTTGTCTAATGATGGGATGAGAGGCTTACACTACCCCAGCTCACTCTTTCTCTTTGACACTGATTTTTTTTTAATTACCTTTTTGTTGTTGTTGTTGTTGTCTAGTCAGTTATGCCTCGTTATGTGCTGGGCCATGGCCAGGAAGACTCCCAAAGCTCTGAGATTCAGATTATCCATTGGTGAGAAATATGGGTGGGGTTAGACCATAAAGTAAGGGCTGAACTCATGAACCTGACAACATAGAAAAAGAGATGGACTCCAAGGAGAGTATGCATTTTCTTGCTATAATGGTGTGATGGTTTGTATATATTTGGCCCAGGGAGTGGCACTATTAGGAGGTGTGGCCTTGTTGGAGTAGGTGTGTCACTATGGGCATGGGCTTAAGACCCTCATCCTAGCTGTCTGGAAATGAGCCTTCCACTAGCGGCCTTCAGATGAAAATGTAGAACTCTCAGCTCTGCCTGAATCATGTCTACCTGGATGCTGCCATGTTCCCACCTTGATGATAATGGACTGAACCTCAGAACCTGTAAGCCGGCTCCAATTAAATGTTGTCTTTATAAGACTTGCCTTGGTCATGGTGTCTGTTCACAGCAGTAAAACCCTAACTAAGACAAATGGTATTATTATTTGCTACTTGGTAACTCAAAATTTGTGTAGTAATTTCAGCTGCCGTAAAGCTAAATGAAAAGCAAAACCCCAAACAAAAACTGATGATGAAACAAAGTCGAAAACCTGAGAATGAAATTTGAGCTTTAGGATGTACTTTCTCACGATAGCTGATGATTGTCCTGTTGTGGATCTGGAATGTTTTCCCCAAAGGCAGTGCACTAACAACTTGATCCCCAGCTTGACATTCAGGAGGGGTCATGGAATCTTTAGAAGACAGAGCAGAATCTGTGCATGTGGGGGGTGTCTTCAGTCACTGGAAGTGTCCACTTAACATTCCCTTTATTTTATTTACGAGTTATGTAAGTTAAGTGGCTTCTCTCTATCACGTGCTCCTCACTAATATGTACTGCCTTGCTTAGGCCTGAAGCAATCAGGCCAAGCAACCATGGTGTGAAATCTCTAAAACCATGAGCCAATCTTTGTAACTGTGTTTATTTCAGTTATTTGTCACTGTCACGAAAAGCCACAAAGATGGCAGTGAGGTAAGACTTCACACCAAGTGTTTGTTGACATTTGCCATCCATCTGGGGATTTTGGTGATGTCACTAACATGAAAAGCAGAAGATGTACATTTGCCAAGGAAGCACCAGCACCTACTTCAAAGTTAGAAGTTATTTTAAGAGGATTTTGTTCAAAGAAAACAATTTGACACGTGCAGCTGTGCAAATGTTTGTTTACACAATAATGCTTTGAAGTGACTTTTCATTTAGATGTCTGTTTTCCTACATTAATTTCAGTCACTTTTAATAGCCATGGTAAAAATATTCTTCAGCTGTCTATTTCATGAGCCACGGAAGAATTTTGCAAACAGTTAACTAATTCCAGTTATACATGAAAGTCATCTGGTTCTTCAGTGAAGAGGTCAATCCAGTCCATTCCAATTCACAGATCAGTTTTGTTCTACCTGACCCTTTGTGAATGCAAAAGTTAAGTTTCCAAAATGTATTTGTTGGAGGAGTAACATCTGATATAATTGTGAATACCATGGTATATTTAATTAAAAACTCATCCTTGAAAATGAAGAAATCATCAGTGTCTCTGGTAATAGTTTGAAAAGAAACTTTGGTAGAACATAGTACCGAGTTAAAAACTATGTTCTATGGTTGGAGAGATAACTCAGCTGGTAAAGTATTTGCCTTGCAGGCATAATGAGCTGGGTGTGATCCTCAGAACTCACATAAAAAAACAAGCAAACAAACAAACAAACAAGTGTGATGGCAAATGCTTGCAATCCCAGTGCAGGGGAGGTAGGTTCTTGGAGTTTACCAAATCCACTACTGGATAGTTAAGCTCTGGTACATCCTGGCCAATCATCTTTGCCTACTTAACCAGGTCCAGGCCAACAAGAAACCATGTTTTAAAAAGGGGAAGATGGTACTGGATAAAAGACAACTGAGCTTTCTCCCCCTGTCTTCTAGTTGTATGCATACACACATACATGTGTACTCACACATATGGGTGTACCGCACACATGTAGACCTATGTTCTAGCATGACATCTATGGATTATAAATGTACTTGTATTGAGTGTGGCACACACAGAGAATTGTCCCCAGGTTGCTGCCCTGTTTTACCTATTGAAATAAAATTGTTAGTGGTTAAATCACACACAGAGACACAGACATACACAGACACACAAATTTTCTCTGTGGTTGTGGAGATGAATCCAGGGCCTTTTGGGTAGAAGTATTTTTGAATGTATTTAAGTAGTTGGATGTTTAGTGGTGATGAAGCTGATGTTAAAATGCAAACAAAATCTCCAGCCTGACAGTATAGTGACATTTTTCTTTGTTGTGCATCGTTAATTAGAGCTTGTAAATGTTTGAGATTTTTTAATTACTTGGAAAGTCACTAAATGTCAACTATGTTCAAGAAACCTCTTTTGTTTTGGTTGCATTTTGTTTAAAATCAGTTGAAAGCACTTAGTCAAATTAGACAATGGAAGACCAGCCAAACCGTTAGTCAGCTTCCTTAGCTTTTAAAGCATGTAAGTTGCAATAATTAAGAACAATGCCCGTAAACACAGGAAACTAATAATAAAAGCAGAGAGGAAACATACCAGTTAATTGATCACATGGTGATTAACTCATCATGTGGCAAGGCTCAATTGATAAGCAGTTTACTTTTAATCTGGAAAGTTTACATTGTACTGTGGAATAGACTATAAGCGAGAAGGTCTATGACTTTGTAAAGTCTACATTTGATTAAATACTTAGGATAGTAAAAAGAGCATGTTTTAGAAGGAGTTTCATTTCAGAAAACAAAAACCAAACTGCTGTGCTTGCCTGCCCTGTTCAAGATCCCTGGTGCCAACCAGTAAACAAAGACCAGGCCAGTCAATGTTGCAGGTGTCTCTGGGTGCTCCCAGCCTCTTGAGAGGCAGAAGCCAGAGCCAGAAGCAGAAGGACGTCTTGATGGCAAGTTCTAGGCCTGCTGGGTCTAGGAAGTAAGACCTTGACTACAAAACAAAATGACCGTTGAAGAAAGTACCCTGAAAGAGGGCAAAACAGTGTTTGTGAAAATATTCACACGCTGGTCTCAAATATTACAGATTTCAGTTTTAAAAGTTAAAAATTTAAAATGGCATCTATTTAGCAGACCCATAGAATGCTCAGCACCTATAAACACAGAAGCTTCTTCAATATTTTTATATAGTCAAAATTAAATATGGTTCAAATGAAATTTGTTAGGAATTTCAGCTTATTAATCATGAGTTCAACCATAAAGAAAGCTACAGGGAACTTTATGTGTAAGCTTTTAAAACTCCATATTAAAAAGTAGAAATTGCAAGGTATATGATATTATAAACTGATATAGCTAAGGAACTGATTAAGTATTGAAAGAAATTCTTTTCTTTCCCTGCTCCCCTCCCTAGAGAGAAGGCCAACTGGCCAGCAGATATTCTCTGTCAACAGGGGCTCTCCCAAACAACAATGACGCTGGAATGAAAGAAATGCTTTTCCTCCCCTTCTCCCCTCTCCTGAGGGCTCCTAGCTAGCAGATATTCCCTGTGGGACAGGCATTCCTCTCCTCCTCCCCTCCCTAGAGATAAGGCCAACTGGCCAACTCAGGCTGTGACCAGAATCTGCCTCAAGAATGTATAAAAGGTGTGAGCTTTGAGAATTCGGGGTCGCCTCTGTCTCATGTGCAGGACGACCCCAATGCACTGGAAATAATAAACCTCTTGCTGATTGCATCGATCTCAATCTCCGTGCCTTTGCCAGGGGGAGCTACCAGTAGTTGCGACCTTCGGGTCCAACAGTATATGTACACATACACATATACCATATACACATAAACATACACACATACACATGCACACATACACATATACACACATACACATGCATATACACAAACACACACTTGGTATGTGTGTTGGGGACCAGCTGTGGGTCTGTGGTCTCTGCTTCCTCCATTAGGTGTCCAGATGTTGCTGCTGCACACCAGCCTGGAAGGATGAATCCGAGTCCAGAATGGCTGGGGTCTGCAGGATCCTGGTCCAGCTGGGAGAGAGTGTGATGGAGCGGGGGTTAGGGGTTAGGGGAATTGGGTTGGGGTTTGGGGGGTAGTGAGGCCTTTTCCAAGGATTTTTGCATTACAATTCTTTTAGACACTACTCAATGAAACATCTCTTTTAGAAGATCTTCAGTGAAACAGCTGGTGTGCACACTTTATTCAGGGTGACCAAGGGCTATATATGAACCTTGGAGAGTTGGAAGGGGGTTTCAGGGTGAATGTAAAATCATTAGCTGGAGCTTAACATACTGTGAATGTTCCATTTATACGGAGAGGCATTCCAGGAGTCCCAGGTCCTTGCTGGCAGGTTCTTATAGGGAAAGAGGAAGTTGAACTTGTAGTTTAGCCAAGGACTATGTGACCTTCCTCTGGAAGAAGACTGGGGTCAGGCTCCTCAAACAAAGACAAAGAAGGGGAAGCCCTTCTGAGAAAGGGAGTCCTCCATTTTATGTTGAACTCAGGGGAGCTATCTGAACATGGTAGACTTCAATCTGCACCAGCACATGTGCAAACACGTTCCCGACACACAGACACAGACACACACATATTCACATACATATATATCAGGGATAATTTGTATTTTATCAATTTTCTTAGATAATTAATATAAGTTTATTTATTTTATGCATATGAATCCATTGTCGCTGTCTTCAGACACACCAGAAGAAGGCATCAGATCCCATTACAGATGGTTTTGAGCCACTGTGTGGTTGCTGGGAATTGAACTCAGGACCTCTGGAAGAGCAGTCAGTGCTCTTAGCTAAAGCCATCTCTCCGTTCTCCCTCCCTCCCTCCCTCCCTCCTTCCCTCCCTTCCTCCCTCCCTCCCTCCTTTCCCCTTCTCTCTCTCTTTCCCAAAGATTTATTTACCTTATGTATAAGTGCTCTATCTGCATGCACACCTGCATGACAGAAGAGGGCATCAGATCTCATTACAGATGGTTGTGAGCTACTATGTGATTGCTGGGGATTGAACTCAGGACCTCTAGAAGAGCAACCAGAGCTCTTAACTGCTGAGCCATCTCTCCAGCCCACACAGCTCCTTTTATGATTGTTTTAAGCCACCTTACTTTAGCATTACCCACTGTAGAACTTCATATGCAGATCAAGAAGAAAAGCATTAGCTTTTATTGATGTCTATAATGTTTGAAATTGCTTTTTGTGAATGCAAACTAAAAACTGAAGGTAACTTTCTTTTTCATGCATATTGTCAGTTGTTCCAATATGATTGTTGAAAAGTTTCCTTTTTTTCTTTTTCTTTCTTTCTTTTTGTCTCATTTGAAGCTTTGACATTGGAGATTAATCAATCATGTAAGTTACTTCTGGTGCTTGTTTTCCATTGGTAGGGTACTATCTTTATGCTACTATCACAGTCTTGATAATTATAATGTTACAGTATGATGAACTAGTATGAATTGTTCAATTGTTTGTTATATTCCTGTTTATTTATATTACTGTTTTATTGTTCATTTTCAACACACATATAGAATTGTTTCATCAATAGCTATAAAATACCT
The DNA here is from genome assembly GCA_019843965.1 of Rhynchomys soricoides. NCBI lineage: Eukaryota > Metazoa > Chordata > Mammalia > Rodentia > Muridae > Rhynchomys > Rhynchomys soricoides. The sequence continues at coordinate 4,841,846 of JADRCH010000047.1, forward strand.
GCAAGAATTATAATTGGAATTGTTATGGATCTATAGATAAATTTTAGGAAAACTGATGTTTAGCAGTATTGGGGTTTTTTTGAATGTAAGATATATATGTGTGTTCATGTGTAGATGTGTACAGGTGGATATGCGTGTGTGTGTGTGTATGTGTGTGTGTGTGTGTGTGTGTGTGTGTGTGAGTGTGTGTGCTCACACATGCATGTTGAAGCCAGAAGTGGATTCCAGAAACCCTCTATCTTCCTCTATTTTGGGTTTTGAGTCAGGGTCTTTCATTGACCATGGAGTTCACAGGTTAGCTAGACTAGCTGGCTGGCAAACTCTGGCTGCCTACCTTTCTCTGTCTTCCCAATGCTAGGGTTATAGCTTTTACAAGAATGATGGTGATCCAAACTCAGGTTCTCACACTTTTGTAGCAGGCACTTTACCAGGGGAGTCATCCCTTTAGCATCTAGTACTGGGCTTCTTAAGACATAGATGCAATTAATACATACCTCCAGCTCTTCAGATCTATAATTTCAGCTCATCAGTATTAGTAGTTTTTAGTGTAAGGTCTTAGACATCTTTCCTAAATCCATTCCTAAACATTTTATGCATTTTGATATGTAATTTTTGATTAAGTTGGTTTAAAATGTAGAGCATTTGCTGCCAGTATAGAAATGTTATATATTAGACTTTTTAATACTGATTTTTAAATTTTAAATTAATAGCTTACTTGTAGCTGTATTGATTTTAGGTTATCTGTCTTAATATATTTTATGTAATGGTTAGGAAGAGTTCTTTTTTCTTAATAATTTTTTATTCGCTTTACATCTGAATTGCTTCCTCTACTCCTCTCTATCTCCCTTCACACACACAGTCCTCCCTCCCCATCCTGCTTCCCCTTCTTCTCTAAGAGGGTGAAGTACCTGTTCCCATATCCCCTCACCCTAGCACATCGTCTCTGCAGGGCAAGGTGCATCTTCTCCCACTGAGGCCAGACAAGTCAGCCCAGTTAGGGGAATGTATTCCACAGACAGGCAACAGTTTTAGGGAAACTTCCTACTCCAGTTGTTCGGGAACCCACATGAAGACTGAGCTGCACATCTGCTACATACGAGCAGGGATTCTAGGTCCAGCCCGTGTATGCTCTTTGGTTGGTGGTTTAGTCTCTGAGAGCCTTCAAGGGTCCAGGTTAGTTGACTCTGTTGGTCTTCCTGTGGAGTTCCTATACCCTTCTGGGCCCTCGATTCTTCCCCCAACTCTTCAGTAAGAGTCCCAGAGTTCCATCCAATGTTGGGTGTGGATCTCTGCATCCACAGTCAGCTGCTGGGTGGAGCCTCTCAGAGGACAGTTATGCTAAGCTCCTGTCTGCAGTATAACAGGGTATCATTAATAGTGTCAGGGATTGGTGTTTGCCATGGGATGGGTCTCAAGCTGGGCCAGTTATTGGTTGGCCTTTCCCTCAATCTCTGCTCCATCCCCTACCCCTGCATAACTTGTAGATAGGATAAATTTGGGGTTGAAAGTTTTGTAGGTGGGTTGATATCCCTATTGCTCCAGTGGAGTTCCTGCCTGGCTGCAGGAGGTAGCTTTTTCAGGTTTCATATCCCCAATGCTGTGAGTCTCAGCTATGGTCACCTCATTGATTCCTGGGAGTCTCCCCCATCTCAGGTCTCTCTCTGACATGTCCTCAAGATGTTTCCCAGCCCCTCACCCTGCAGATTTCTATTCATTCTCTTGGCTCCCTCTCCTGTCTCTCCCACATCAGATCCCGACCACTGTCCCATTCCCTCCCCTCTCATCACCTCTCCCACTCAGTTCCCTCCCTCCATCTGCCTCCTATGACTATTTTATTCCTCCTTCTAAGTGAGTTTTAAGCATCCTCTCTTGGGCCTTTCTTCCTGTTTAGCTTCTTTGGCTCTGTGGGGTGTATCATGGGTATTCTGTATTTTATGGCTAATGTCCACTTACTAGTGAGCTCATACCATGCATGCCCCTTTGGTCCTGGGTTACCCCACTCAGGATGATATTCTTAAGTTCCATCCATTTGCCTGCAAAATTCATGATGTCTTTATTTTTAATGGCTAAATAGTATTCCACTGTGTAGATGTACCACATTTTCTTTATCCATTCTTCAGTTGAGGGACGTCTAGGTTGTCTCCAGTTTCTGGCTAGTGTTATACTTGCCTTACTGTAGTGGCTAGCATTTTCATGTTCCGGTAAACTCACTACTGACACCATTGCTGCTGGGCAGCTTGCTTATTCAAATACTCTTACTTTTAACAATCTGACTTTTTTTTTTTAGTTGTTCTCAAAATTTCCTTTTTATCTTTGGTTATATATTGTTTAATTATGAAATGTCTGAGTGTGGTTTCTTTGAATTTATCCTTTCAAGGATTTGTTGAACTTTTTAGATCAGACTGAGTCAGCTGGCATACAGGCAAATTTACTGTTTGAGAAAGGATCCAAGATCAGATAAACATAAATCACCAAGAATGTATCATGTGACTGAGGCTGTATATTCTTCTCATGCCACCTGCCTGGCACCATGCACATACTTGCAGAGAGACGGCAGTATGTGATCTTTCAGAGGGAGCCAGACGACTGGAAAATGTGGTTTTGCCATGTAGTGAGCATTGCTGACTTAACCCCTTTCTTCTTTGCAATGCTCTAGTTTGAAAGACTCCTGCCATAGCAGTGGCATAAGTGTGAACAGTAACTGACCTATTTTTTCGTGATGGATTGTCTGGAGCAGGTGCTCTAACAGTGACTGAGGACCGAATCCCACTCAAATCTGCCCTCCACATGCCTCAGACTCCAGTAACCGCAGCACACCATGGATGGGTTCTTCAGAGATTCCAGCTTTCTTCCATTGCAAGAATAGTTAATAGGACAAAGTCAGCATTTTGGGTTGTTTCTCTATTAATATGGGAGGAGAAGATACCCTGGAAATGGAAGTAATACCTTTTCATAATAGAGGAGTTGAGTGCACAGATACTTAATTTTAATATTAAAATGATCCATTCTTATTTCACATACACATAGTTCAAAAGGGAAGTGTCAACTATAAAATTGCTCGCAGATATGATGACTTCTATAGGTAGCCAAGTTACTCTCGCTAGAACTATCGTCTACATTGTGTTCTTGATAGAGAATTAGTGCTTTCAGGGCAGAAAGTTAGGTTGAGAATAATAGGCTTACTAAGTAGATAAAATATATTGCTTTTGTGTAAGACTGATTCCTAAGAAGGCAGAATTTTAGGTTGCCACATTTAAAATGTTTTTAATTAAAATATAATTACATGATTTCCTCACCCCACTGTCCTATCCACCCCCTGCCCTATCCCTTTCAATGTCTTATGCTCCACTCCTTCCCAAATTCTTGGCCTCCTCCTCCTATTGCATATACATATAAACAAATAAATATATAAATACAACCTTCTGAGTCTGTTCAGTGTTGTCTGTATGTATACGGGTTTAGGGCTCATCATTTAGATAAAGAATCTGGGGGCTGATCCCTGGGGTAGAAACTAATTCATTCTCTCTCTCTCTCTCTCTCTCTCTCTCTCTCTCTCTCTCTCTCTCACACACACACACACACACACACACACACACACACACACACACACACGTTACTTGCCTGTAGCTCTTTACCTAAGGGTGGAACCCCTTGATATTTCTTCCATCTACATTGGGATGTCAACTATTGTTGGAATTGTTCAGGTCTTGTTTAGACGGCCATGTTGTTGAGATTTCATGGGTGTGCTTCCCTGTTATAGTTAGAAGGTACAACCTCACAGCGGATATCCTGGTCCCCTGTCTCTTATGATCTTTCTACTCTCTCTCCTGTTTCTTCCTACCCAGGACTGTAGGGTGCAGAAGGTGCATTATAGATGTAACGGTTGGGGATGGGCATCTGGAGTGGTTTGGATGGGTATGACTCCCATAGACTATGTGTTTGAATGCTTGGCTCATAGGGAGTGACAATATTAGGAGGTGTGGCCTTATTTGAGTAGGTATGACCTTGTTAGAGGAAGTGTGTCACCGTGGAGGCAGGCTTTGAGGTCTTATATATGCTCAAGCTACTCCCAATGTTGGAGTAGGTGTGTCACTGTGAGCATGGGCTTTAAGACCCTACTCCTAGCTGCCTGGAAGTGAATCTTCCACTAGCAGCCTTCAGATGAAGATGTAGAACTCTCAGTTCTGCCTGAACCGTGCCTGCCTAGATGCTGCCTTGCTCTTGCCTTGATGATAATGCACTGAAACTCTGAACCTGTAAACCACCCCCAATTAAATGTTGTCCTTTAAAAGACTTACCTTGGTCATGGTATCTGTTCACAGCAGTAAAACTCAAACTAAGACACCCAGTGTAGACATAGTCTCCTTGCTGCCTTCTGATCAAGATGTAGAACTCTCAGCTCCTCCAACACCATGCCTGATTGCACACTACCATGTTTCCCAAAATGATGACAATGGTCTTAACCTCTGAAACTGTAAACCAGCCCCAATGAAATCTTTTCCTTTACAAGAGTTGACATGGTCATGGTGTCTCTTCACAGCAATACAACCCTAAGACAGTCCCACAGTCAGTTACTTTCTGCATTTTGAGAGTTGTGGCTTTCTGTAATGGTCTACTGCTGCTGCTACAAAAAATGCTTCTTTGAGGAGGAATGAGAGCTACACTTGTCTCAGTGTCATTTTCTTTTTCAACTTATTTTTTAACAGCTTGATTGGATGCTGAGGCCAGGAATAAGTACAGTTGTATAGAGAAAAGTATACAGAGATTCAAACTCATGTGGTGAGTTTTAACTGGTCCAATTTGCCAAGAGTTATTGCTTTTGTGTTTTGTTTTTACTCTGTTCAGCCAGTGTATGGTTTTCAAGGTGTTTAGCTGTTTTTGGTACATTTTAGTGATAAGAATTAAGAACCCCCAAAGTACCTTCCCACAGTCCTTTAACTGCAGTCTCCTGTTGGTCAAGACAATTCACAACAAGACTTTTGCTTTGGAGATTAGTACATATACATCAGGCAAAATCTTGTCCAGCCAAGTACTCCAAAGATCTCAATGGGGAGACAGGCTGTCTGTATCGTGCTATGACTCATCCAAGGGTTAAATTCCTTGGCCCTTTGAGGATCATGTGGTCAAACATACAGTGGACATGGTAATTTTATTTTTTTCGTGTTCTCTTCCTCCAACAGCTACAAGGGCCTGCTTATTTTGTTGTTGTTGTTTTCATTTTGTTTTTGTTTTTTTTCTCCAATGTCATGGATAACCTCTTCTTCACTGTTCCGCTCCTGTCATTGTTTCTTCCACTTTTCTATTTACTCCTGCGCTGTCTACTTGGATGAGGAGGCAGTGGATGGATTTCAGTTAAACTCTTCATGTAGAAGTTTTGGTCAACTAATCAAAGAATGTGCCATCTAGTGGGTAAGACACCCATTTGAGATGACAATGCTGTGACCAGGGGACAGTACACAGCGCTGCAGACCACAAGGAGGGAGCTCACATTGGGAAGGCTCAAGGAAGTTTTCTATACTGGAAGATAGGTTAAAAAGCTCAGCAGTTTCCAAATTGAAAGGCAAGCGTGTGCTAAACTGTAAAGAGTTTGGCTCTATGAGGAATTCAGTCTTCAATCTGAATTATAGGGAGCCAGGGGAGTCCTAAAGTGGCAGGCTCAGGTTTATATCTTTGAATGATTTGTTTGTAAAGGATGGACTGTAGAGTGAAAATCTGACAAGGTGTGAGTGAAGTAGAGCAGTCGAGATGTTCTGTGGGCCTGAAATTAGGGATAATGAATATGTGTAAGAGGAGACACACAGGAGACATTTTAGGATTTGGGCTCTACTGATCTTAGTTACCAGTTGTGTGAGAGGTGGGTAGGCAAAATAGGATGGAGAGGAGGTGAGGAAAATATTGGTCAAGGCCAGACACCAGACAGAGCTGCGCCTGAGTCAACTTAAGAACTTCTTAAGTTCCTCACATTCAATGTCCAATGTTAATGGAACACCCATAGTGAGACTGGCAAAAGATTGGGAAATAAAGATTATGACAGGTGCTCCTTGCCAGGGGTCGAGAGCCACCCAGGTATCACAATCAACTACATACAGTTAGGTTCTGGACAGAACAAAGAATTGGACAACTTGGGAAGAAGACAGTGCTTAATACTAGGTGAGAGTTGAGGGAGGAGGGTGAGGAGGGAGGCGCTAAGCTTGAGAAGAGACTTCATAACAGGCTGGGGACACTCACCAGCTAGGAGAGGAAGATGAACATACTACATGGATATTAGGGAATAAAGGCAAAACTTTAGATGTAAAAGATTCTGTGAGCTGACACAGGCGAGGAAGAGATATCATACAGAAGATGCTAGATTGAAGGGCAGGCATTTTAGCATCCACTCAGTGCACATGACTCTAGGGCAGCTGGGAGGTTGGTCAAGGGAGGCACAGAGCCCGTTTCTAGCACAGCCAGGGGACACTTGAGTGGCCCGAGTATTATTTAATGATCCTTATGCCTCACATAATCATTGGATATTGGATGTGGAATGAAACGTTTGGCAGTCGATATCCTTTTCTTACTTGTCTGCAGTGCGGAGCATCTTGAATCCATAAGCATCACCAATCTTACTAGTTGGGACTCTGAATTTTCCAGCTCTCTGAAGCAAACATCCATGGAGAACTGAATGAACCATGTGGGAAAGAGAGCTACGCCCAGCAGATAGGAGGAGTCTCACTCACCCTGGTGTAGGTGGCGGTGAGCAGATTCTCTTAGCACAGTAGGTCATCTGCGCTCAGGCACAAGTGGGAGGCTGGGAGACATACATCAGGTGTAGGGTGAAGTCGTATTGGTGAAACAGGAAAACCATTTCTTTCCAGTGTGTGTGTGTGTGTGTGTGTGTGTGTGTGTGTGTGCGCGCGCGCGCGCGCGTATTCCTCGCACTGCAGGCTTCTGGGCTATAGGTGGTGAAAGCACATTTGTCAGATTATTCAGGCTGAGAGAAGAACTTCGAGTCTCATTAGATTCACATTTCCAATTTCTGGATCCTGATGAAGCAGAGAGAGGCTTTGACATAATTCCTGTAATAAACATCCTCATTGGACACTCACTGGACACCAACCGTAGGCACAGTTAGAGAAATAAGGCCCACAGCCGCTGGGGAGAGACCGAACTCAGCAGGGAGTTTATCATTCCTGCTCCATGTGCAGTGGCTTTTCCTGAGAGCTTTTTATCTATGTTTGCTTCAACTGCAGGAGACAATCTGTCCAGTTGCCAGAAGGGATACCTTCAAAGAGTTTTCTTGGCTAAGTTCCATTCACATGGTCAGCTGTGACCTCATGTTACTGTTTCTGCCCCAACCCCAACCCCAACCCCAAACCAGTATCCCCCCCCCCCCCAAAAAAAAAAGGTTGAGATCTTGCCTGTCTAGGGAGCCGAGGCCATGTTTTGGAATGCCTCTCACTTCAGAACAGAAGAAACCCCCAGTTTGCTTGCTCAATGTTTTTCCAGACTTTTCTTTTCATTCTGAAATAATTTAGCCCATTGCCCTGGTTATTGTTGGGAGCTCTTCAGGGACTGAGTGTAATCTTTCTACAAACAAATGTGAAGTAGGAGGGAAGTTGGAGGGGAGGGGGAGGAGGGGAGTGTGGTGCTTTACTTGGCTGCTGTAACATTTGGAACTGTAAGAATCAAAAAAAAAAAAAGGGAGCTCAGAGTTTCCTAAACTAACTTGTGGACTTGTCTCTACCAGTGACATAATGAATTTCACGCAAACTCTCACATATCTTAGTATCTCTTCTAACTCAAGACTACTCAGCGTGGGCTCTTATAATCTCTCTCTCTCTCTCTCTCTCTCTCTCTCTCTCTCTCTCTCTCTCTCTCTGCCTGTCTGTCTTTTACTCCCTCCCTCTCTTCCCTCCCATCCTTTTATCCCTCCTGCTTTTCCTTCCTCCCTCTTCCCTCCCTTCCCCCTCCATTCCGTCTTTCCATCTTCTGTCTTACTCTTTCGTCCCCACTGGCCTCAGACTCCTAGGCTCAAGCAACTCTCTTGCTTCAACTTCCCTAATAGATTGAACTATAGGCACTTACCACCAAGCCCACCTTTTCGTTTTTAAAAGTGGGGCCCATTAGCCAACTCCTGCAACCCTCTTGGAAGAGAGGTCCTACCTCACAGAAACTTTCTTCTCCTCTGCGGCTCAACCAATTAGGGTACAAATTCAAATGCCCATTACTGTCTTCACACTCTCCCCAGGCATCAAAGCAGTCTGCGAAAGAAGCTTCAGTCTGAAGAGGGATGGGGTGAGGATGGAGGGGCAGGTAGGGATGGAGGTAGGTGTTTCACTGCAGCTTCAGAAAGGGAGGCCATGCATGGCCAGGATCTGCCTGCAGAGAGGACTTCCCCAGTCAGAGACAACTTCTCCCCAGAGAGCTTCTGACTCTTGCCTCTAAGAACTCTGTGATGGTTTCCTGGCTGAAATTTACCTTTGAAATATAGTTTTGTTTTGTTTCTTTTTGAAATGTGAATTCTGAGCTCATCACTGTAAACTAGTTCCTATTTTACGCTGTCAGGACACTTTGGAAGCTCAGTGTAGAACAGCCACGTGCAGTCCTTGATTCATGCTCTCCACGTGTGAAGGCTGGTGTATGTTCTGTTTATGACTGTGTGCTGAGTATCTGGCATAGTGAATGGAACACTGGTCCGTTGTTTCAGAATGGAATAAACAAAGAATTGAACAATTAATGAATGGGTGGATGGCAGGATGGATGGATGAGTGTTGAGTTAATCCTACATCATCCTACCAAGGAAGAAAAACGGGGTATTAGACCTCTCCTATGCCAGAGAACAACTAAGGGACACACTCTAGAATTTTCCTACATTTGATCTGGGACACACAGCTCAGTAAGTATGGTCATCTGATTTCTAAGCCACCATGGAGCAGAAGTAAATTGGAGACAGAGAGGTAAGGTGCTGCTTTGGACCCGCAACTTTGATAGAAAAGAACCCACTCAGCTGGGTGTAAGGGTGCATGCCTTTAATCCCAGCACTCTGGAGGCAGAGGCAGGAGTATTTCTGTGAGTTCAAAGGCAGTCTGGTCTACATAGTGATTTCTGGGACATCCAGGGCTACATATTGAGACCTTGATCCTGTCTTAAAACAATCAAAACCAACCAACAAACACCAAAGCACTCAGAGTCTGACTAATGTCAGTGTGGAGAGTAAAGCTGTTGAATGCAGAGGCCAATCCTCCACTAACTGTTCAAGCCTCGAGATCATCCTCATGTTACACGAAACTTATTTGCTGAGTTGGCAGTGAGACCCTCAGCATCTGGAGGTCCTGAGCATCAACTCTCTGTCACATGCCAGTTTAATTTCTTCAGAGCCTTTTAGAAGCCCCACCATTCTTTTCGACATAGCTAGCAGCTATCCTGCCTCCTCCTGCTTCTATTTCACAAGACAAAGGGCCACGTGCATCAGTGACTAGCCTGTGGCGCTCCCTTGGAGGAGAATCCTTTTCTATTCTTGGAACATGCAGATCTTTCTGCATGCAATCTGGCAACGTTGGAGGGACAAAGAGGGATGGAGTGGGTGAGGAATAGACGAAAAGAAGTAAACTTGAGAACGATCGGGACATTGAGAAATGCAGTTCTTATTTGGCTACAGTTAGTGGAGACTCTCACAAGCCAGACAGAGCTACACAACCAGGAAGACAGTGAGAGTCTTACTCAGGTGATGATTGACAGGTGTGAGCCAGCGGGAGTGATCGTGTTCCAGGTCCTATTTTATGCTTGCAGTACATTGACTGTATTTACTTCAGCTTTCTCAGTAAGGAGGATACTGCATAGGCCAGGAAGATGTCTGTGTTCTTAGAACTTAATACTTGAATGCATACAAACACATACACGTATACATAAACAACACACTTATGAATATTTTAGCCAGGAACTAGGTTGTCCAAGTCTAGATACATCACTCAGTAAACACCTGATAGAAAACTTTATGCCAAGCACTAACCATATAATGTGAGATTCCAAAAAGCTATTGCATTCAAATTATAATCAGGAAACAGTTTCAGATTTTAAAACAAACAAACACACACACACACACACACAGATGAAATGGGCAGAAACGATCTTCCTGAGGTCTGGCTTATATTGAGTGTGAATTCAGGACTGTGAATAGAAGCCGCCACGTGTGGAGATGTGTGCAGTCCCGGAGCTTGTGGGTGGACGTTGGAAGGTCACAAGTGTGAGGTCAGTCAGAGCTATACAGTGAGACCCTGTGGCAAAGACCAAACAAAAGCAGCCCTCCAAAAACAAGAAAAGGAAAACCAATAGGAATTTTAAACAGAAAAATTCACTCTAGAACTTCATTCCAATTTTCTGCATTCTTTTACAAACTTTGTCAATATATTTGTATTTTTAAAATTATAATTGAATTTGAACATATTTGTGTTTGTTTACTGGTTATTGATTTTTACTTTCCCGCAATCTGTGTGTTAATATTTTTGCTTAATTTTTCCTTCAGTTTAGTTCACAACAACTCTGTACGGTAAGAAAACTAGATTCATTGTGATGAAGATTTTTCTTTCCATTTTGCTGTCTTTTGTCTAAATTGCCTTCCTGCCTATGTCTTTAATGTTAATGCTATGTCTGACAATGTTTCTGTCAGCTGTGCTCCGTATACCCAGTGGTTCTATGTCCCACACATAGTCCCATATGATTCTAATGAGACTCAAAAATTCACATCACCTGTTGTTTTTCCTGAATTTTCTCTAGGTCAGATAATTAGATGCACAAACACTCAGGGTTGCATTATATTGTCAATTAGTGTTTGCTGCTGTACACACCACACAGGCTTGTAGCACAGGAGCACTGGCTGGTGTCTAACTGTGGTTCTCAACCTTCCTAGTGCTGTGACCCTTTAATAAGTTCTTCATGTTGTGGTGACCACAACCATAAAATTATTTCCATTGCTGCATCATAACTGTAATTTTGCTACTGTTGTGAATGATAATGTAAGTACCTGATATCTAATATGCAGGATGGTCTTAGCCTCTTGACAAAATTAATAGGCATGTTAAGTAGGAGATATTGGAGGATATCATAACACAGTATACTATTTTGTAGTAATTTTTGATACTGAAGGAAAACATTCTAACAAGAAAATGTATAGCATAGAAAATACATAAGCTACTTTGTTTTTTTGAGGCAGGGTCTATCTATGTAGTCCTGGTTGGCTTAGAACTCACTGTGTAGACCAGGCTGAACTTGAGCTCACAGGGATCCACCTGCCCTTAACTTTTCAGTCCTGGGATTCAAGGTATGTGCCACCAAGTGGAAGCTAGTAGGTGGTTGTTTATTGTTGAATATTGTACACTACAAGTAATTGTTTATTTATGCTTTTAAACCACTGGCAGAGGGATCGGGCTGTTTATATCTGCACTCCCACAGACATGAGTAATACATTTCATTATGATGTCATGACAGTTATGATACACTAGGTAACAGGAAGTTTCCAGACTTGTTATAATGTTATAGAGTATCATCACTGATGCTTTCCCTTACTGACCAAAAAGCTGACATGTTGTGCAAGACTTCAAGTATCATATTGTTTTACCTATTCATCCATCAGCGGACATTTAGATTGCATTTTTATCTTGGCTGAAATAAATGATGCAAACACAAGTGTGCATATCCAAATGTATTTTTGTGTGTTGTGTGTGTGTGTGTGGTATGTGTGTGTGTATGTGTGTGTATAAGTGTGTGTGTGTTGTGTGTATGTATGTGTGTTGTCTATGTGTGTGTTGTGTGGTATGTGTGTGTATTGCATGCACATGGGTGGATGATGCAGATATATGTGCAAACAAAGGCTAGAGGAAGAAGCCCATTGAGTGACTCTATTAGTCTCTGTTTTATTGCCTCGAGAGACAGAGACTCTCACTAAAGAGGAAACTTGCTAGCTTTTGGGATCCTATTGTCTCTGTCTGTCAATGCTGGAGTTACAGGCAGGTTCAGTTTTTTTTTTGTGAGTTCTGTGGATCAAACTCAGGTCCCATGTATACACAGCAAACATTCTTATCGAGTCATCTCTAGCCAGTGAAACTTAGGGATCTGCCTACTCACCCCTCCCCCTAACAGTGGTGAGCTTGTAGGCATGTATGTATATGGTACCTGACTGGCTTTTTACATAGGTGGTAGAGTTTGAACTCAGGTCCTTATGCGTTGGTGGCAGGCACCTTACTGCCTGTCTTAGTCAGGGTTTCTATTCCTGCACAAGCATCATGACCAAGATGCAAGTTTGGGAGGAAAGGGTTTATTGAGCTTACACTTCCAATAGCTGTTCATCACCAGAGGAAGCTAAGATTGGAACTCAAGCAGGGCAGGAATTAGGATCTGTTGCAGAGGCCATGGAGGGATGTTACTTACTGGCTTGCTTGCTTCTCCTGGCTTGCTCAGCCTGCTTTCTTATAGAACCCAAGACTACCAGCCCACAGATGGTACCACCCACAAGGGGTCCTGTGCCCTTGATCACTAATTGAGAAAATGCCTTACACCTGGATCTCACAGAGGCATTTTCTCAACTGAAGTTCCTTTTTCTGTGATAACTTCAGCTTGTGTCAAGTTGACACACAAAACTAGCCAGTACACTGCCTGAGCTGCCTCCTCAACCCATTTAAAAAAGTCTTTTACATTATGTTTTCTCCCTGTCTAGATGATTTACTTATTTTTTAATTATACATTTTATTAAGATATATAGTGCAAATACAGATTACTTTATTCCAGAAGCTTAATCATTTACCTAGGTTATGTCATGAGTTGATTATATTGTACCAATTTTGTCTAGTATACATTTTGCTGTGATGCTTTTTCAAGTATGTAAATTTTATATTTTCTTCATTTTAGGATTCTTTTCAAAGACACCAATCTATATTTAAATTGGGCTGTTCTTATTTTTATGACTATAATTGCTACAGTTTGGATTTCAAATGTTCACCAAGAGGTCATGTGCTAGAGATTTGGACCTCAGCTTGTGGTGCCACAGGGAGGAGGTGGAACTTTTAGGAGATGGGACATAGTAGAAGGAAGTGTCCTTGTAAGTTACTCTGGGACAGCAGTCTCTCTCTCTCTCTCTCTCTCTCTCTCTCTCTCTGGCTAAAATAAACACACACACACACACACACACACACACAGAGAGAGAGAGAGAGAGAGAGAGAGAGAGAGAGAAAGAGAAACGCCTGGACCATTGGATGAGGTGACCTAAGGTTAGAGATGCTCCCATTAGAATATCTTCCCAATCAAAGAACCAAAAAGGAGAGCAGAAGAAAGCTGAAGATTTTTAAAAATAAAGTCAGAGGATAGCAAAAGGATTGCAAGGTGGGCAAGGTTAGCCAATCAGGAGGTTGTTCACGAAATGAGAGTAAGGAAATAAAACACCGGGGCAGACTGGAGAGAATCGATTGGCTTATGTTTTTTATATCGTGGCTTATAGTGAGGATTAACGTGGAGCCAAGGTGGCACAGACCTATGGACACAAAAACATGCATCCACAAATTAGACAGTCTCTGCCTTTTGTGCAAACTGAGGAAGAAATAACTAACCACATCCTATTATTGTTGGTTTAAGTTCTACTTAGCTAAGATCTGCCCAAGATCCAAGATGTTTGTCTAAGATAGGAACGTGTTAACCATTCTCATTGTCAGTTCACCTGTAAGCTTTGGATGAGCCATAAATGGTCCTGTGCTGGCTTCTTTTGAATTTTTCAGTGGCATCGAAGTACTTAGATATGTTTCACATTCTTTGGGGATTTTCCATTACTCAAGGAAAGACAATAGTTTGAAAGAATTAAGTGTATCTTTAAAAATCTGCCTCATTTCCAATTCCCTAACTCTCTAGTTACCGCAGAACATGCACACCCGTGATCTACTGTACTGCCACAAGCTCAAAGCAACAGAACCAAGGGACCGTAGACTGAAATCTGGGACCCCTTGATCAAAGTCAACATGTCCTACTATTTTCTTGCAGCCATGGAAGGTGGTGCATTATCTTACCACTATTCATTTAACTTCTTGTCTTCTGCCGCTGTGTCTTTTGTACTTCAAGAAATGGCTCTCTCCTATCACCTACCTTCAGCATCACATGAAATACTGTTTTTAATCTCCATCTTCTTTATGTTGTTATTGTTAGACATTATGTTATTCTATACTGTATACTCAATACAGACTTATAATTTTTAATCCATTTGTCTTATAGATCATACAGGAAACCAAGTTTGAACGTGGAGTGACTATAATTTTATACTTGGATTCTGCTTTCCAGGTATAGGTGCCTAACTTCTCTCTGTGTGCTTCAGTTCCTCATTGTAAGTTAGAGATAATAATTTGTTTACAGAGAAGAATGACGTGAGAGTTACATGACAAAATCTATAATGCGAATTTGCATTATAAGCATATCACTATTTGTTTTGTGGTTATTGGCAACATAGAAGCAACTTTTCTTCACTTCTGGTTTATAAAAATAATTATTGTAACTCAATACAGAATATTATCAAGTGAAGTTTTAGCATCTAATAACATGATTGTAGAGTTTTCTATTTTTAACTTATGAAGAAAAATTGGTTACATATCTACCTACTATTCCTGGGATAAAGCTAATTGTATATCACACATTGGTTTCTTATGATATGCTATTAATCCTTATAGTTATAATATTATTATTTTGAATTTTGCAACAACATTTTGAGTTATGTGACACATTTGTCAATGTTTGTTGCCAGGTTGTATTGGTTCAATAATATATATTGAGAAATTAGCTACATAATTTTTCTTTTGTTTTAATGGCATAGAATATTGCTTCTCTGTATCAACAGTTGAAATTTATTATCAAATTTTTGTGGGATAATATAAATCATCAATCTTTATGTTTGATTGCCTCAGAAAATAGTGATGCATTTCCTGTAAGAAGTAAAAATAGTCTCCCTTTGTGAGTGCAGATATTCAACTTTGCTGTATTATATAGGTCCTCTTTGTTCTAATTTAATTATTTTATTATTTCATTTGTCAAAGAAAAACAGAGGTTCATATGTCCCTATTAATGCTGTTTCCTGGTACTTGTCAAAGTTTGCTATGCTTACTATGTGCTTATTTTAGTAGAATGCTCTTCTATTCATAAAGGCTCATTATTATATTTTTATAAAATTTTCTCTTCTGACCCCATTTCTGATCCCATTTTTAGTGGTGATGGTGGTGATGGCGATGGTGGTGGTGATGGTGGTGGTGGTGGTGGTGGTGGTGATGATGATGGTGGTGGTTGTTGTATGTGTGTCTATTATATCATGTCATTGAATAACTTTAAGGTGTTACTTTATCATGTCCTTGACTACCTTATTATACACAACCTTTTTGTATTATTCACAATATGGTGACCAGGCAGAATATGTCATTTAGTTTCAGGTAAAATTTTCATAAACATTTTATTCTGAAAAGTCTTGAGTTTTAATGGTGACGTTTAAGCTATTTGTTTTGATCGTTCAGTACCACGTGGCTAAAATGTCCTTTGTCTCAATGTTTCTCAGGACTTTGGAAAGCACCTGCCTTGTACTTCCCTTTCCACGGGGAAGCTGTAGTTTTTTTTTTTTTTTTTAGATGCACTCTCTAAACCATATTCTCTAAACTATACTCACAAACTTGTCAACATGAGAGTAAAAGTGCTGCCATTTTGCATTTATAGCCACCAGGCTCTACCCATATAGGTGCTTCTTCCATGATGCAATATGTTTAATGAAATCAATAAACTACAGAGCATCAAATGATTAACTTACAGTTGTGTTTTTGACTGTTCTTCCCAGATAGAGAACTAGTGCAATACGCAGAAAAGGCAGAACATGTCAGCAGCAGTTCAGCAGGTCTTTGGGGAAAAATGTCCTCATGCAGTAAAGTTGGAAAAATTTCCCTACCAGTGAACTGTGCAGGGGAAATGAAGGCTCTTTATCTTCCTGCGGCCAATCTAACCTGTACAAGACTCACCTGACAGGTTGGAGGAAATGATAGTCAATGTACTCATGAGTTTGCAGTTTCTTTTGCAAAATTCTCTTCCTCCAAGAAAAGGCCGTCTTTGGAATATTATCCCTTTCAGTGCTCTTCTCCACAGATGACATCAGGGCCAGTGGACAGTAGTACTATTGTTGAGATTTTTGTGAACTATGGCCAAGATTCTCATAGAGGAATGGGAAGCTGAAAAACCCTGATCTCCAAGTTGAAGCAGACAATGAAGCATGGAATCACTTATTCTAGGAGGAAGTTTGGACTGGAGGTCACAGACCATCTTCTAAGAGCATGGTGGTCCCAGGCTGTGAGATGTGGACCAGATTGTGTCTGGACTGCACGGACAACCATATTAGCTTTCTCTCACTCACAGGTAAAGCCAGTCTTCCTTTAAAGGACTTGTTTTTCTTCCATTTTAATATGGACAGGATTTTCTACATTCATCTGATTTGTCTTTTAGAATTATTTTATAGGTCTCTGCTGACTTTTCTCTCTCTCTTCTTATCTCTGGTTGTCTCAAAATACTACAGATAGAGTGAGTGCAAAAGCATGTGTCTGTTTCTCACAGACATGTCAACCTCTGGAGACTGAGAAATCTGAAATCCAGGTGCTAGCAAGTTTCACTTGTGGCAAGACCTTCTTCCTGGTTGGCAGGCAGCTGCCATCTTGTTTCATGTTCACATGTCTTCTTTGTGCACATACAAGGAGAGAGAAAGCAAGAGCAAGACAGAAAGAGAAAGAGATCAGTTGAGAGTGTGAGAGAAAGAGCACACTAGCTCATGTCTCTTCTGTTAACAATAGTGATGTCACGATGTATTACCTTTATGATCACATTTAAATATAATTTCTCAAAGGCTCTAATTTTAAATACTGAAATGCCTGTAAGTTAAGACTTTAGCACATGTGTTTTAAGGGAACACAAACCCCCAGTCCATAGTGGTGCCCTATGCATTTGATGTTCTCTCTATAGTGCTCCTAATCCTTGCTTAGATATAAGTAAAACCACCCTGTATACATATAGAAGCTACCTAAGTCCATGGGTCTTACAATTTTGGGCTTTTGTTTAGCAGGGTAGTTGTAGACAAACAACTAGTTGTAGACAGGATGAAGTTCCCAGACCCATCATTTTAAAAGTTTCTCCAATCTGTAAAAAGGGAACTGGTAACAAAAATATTCATGTAAATCCTGTGAAAGACATGGTGCCAAGCATCTTCCTCAGATACTTACAATCCATAAAAATCTTCAGTAAAATGGTATTAGTATGATTATGTCATTGATGAACAGATTGAGAATTAATGAGATTAAGTTACTTGAAGAGTACATTATTCCTTAGTCAATAACCCTGAATTTTAACCTAGCCAATTTAAAAATCCTAAACTATGTAATAAAATATAAAATAATATTATCTATGTGAAGTATTTAAGTTTACCTGTTCTATCTATCTATCTATCTATCTATCTATCTATCTATCTTTCTTTCTATCTATCCTTTTTTTTCCTTCAGTTTTTACGACAGGATTTCTCTGTGTAGCCCCAGCATCTTGACACTTGCTCTGTAGACCAGAACTTGAACTCAGAGATCCGCCTGCCTCTGCCTCCCAAGTGCTGGGATTAAAGGTGTGCGCCACCACCATCCTATTTTATTTTTTTAACAGATGGTTCTTGTGACAGTTAATTTTAATTGTCAATTTTATGGGGCATAGAATTACCATGGAAACCAACCTCTGGGATGTGTCTGTGAGGAATTCTTTAGATTAGATTAATTCAGATGCAAAGACCCACACTAGATGTAGGTGGCATAATTCCATGGACTGGGGTTCTTAGCTGAATAAAAAAGGGAGAAAGAGCTAAACAGTAGAATTCATTGTTTTTTGCTTCCTGACTGCAAATCAATGTGACCAGGTGTCTCATGTTCCTGTGGCCATAACCTCTCTGTCACAACGAAGGGACTCTCACACTGTGAACCAAAATAAATCCTTCCTTAAGTTGCTTTCCCGTGTGTTTTGCAGTGTCGACACCACGTAGAGTAGCAAGCACAATCCTTTTATGTCTAATGCTCTCCTTTATTTGTTTGCTCATGGAGTCCTTGTTATATGCTGAGCTCAGCACGTAGGCACAGCACTAGCTCTGGTGGGCAAGGTAAGTACCTTGTTCTTAGGAAGCTTGCCTCTTCAATGCAGACAGATTAAAAATGGTTGGATTGTTTTAGAAAATGGTGGATGATGGAACTGAGGGTGATTAGTACGATAGTGAGGAGTACTGAGTGCATTAGGTTAGATGTTTAGGAACTTGTAGATGTGTGATACAAAGTATAGGAGCCTCTAAAGATGTCCCTTTCCTGATGCGCAGAACCTGGAGAATTTAAGAGGGATTCCGAGATGACAGATGTCATTAATACAGGAACATAATAGACTATCTGGGTCCAACCTATTTACAAGAGTTCCCAAAAGTGAAGCAGAAAAAAATCAGAATGATCATAGGACTTGGTTCATCGTTGCTACCTTTAGGGAGAAGTAGTCTAAGAATAGAGAGATTTTCAGTATCTTGAAAAGTCCAGGAAACAGATTCTCCCTTAGAGTCTTCAGAAGGATCACAGCTCTGCCAAACCTTTTGACTTCAGTCCTGTGAGAACCGTTTTGGACTTGTAAACTCTAAAACTGTAATACATCAATACATTTGTATTGCATTTGTAATACATTTATATTATATTTGCAATACATTTTATTACTTTTGTAATATATTTGTATTACTTTTGTAATACACTAATATTATTCAAACCATTAAATTTGTGGCAATTTGTTTTAACAGCAAAAGAAAAAGAATATAGGAGGAAACATTGGACTTGTCATGTGAGTGACAAGAAGGACTCAGGTGGGTCAAGCATTCCAGACAGATGGAACAAAAAAGAGACCAAAAAAAAAAAAAAAACCCAAAAAACAAAAAACCATTAAAAGGGTGAGAGGGGGTGGTATAAAATGAATCTGGAGAGTAAGCAAAGGTCTGTAACAGCTGTTCTCAACCTGTGTGTCATGACCCCTTTGTATATCCGAAGACTCTTTCACAGCATATCAAATATTCTGCATACCAGATATTTATGTTACGATTCATAACATTAGCAAAATTATAGTTATGAAGTAGTAACAAAATAATTTTATAGTTGGGGTCACCACAACAGGAAGAACTGCATTAAAGGATCACAACGTTAGGAAAGTTGAGAACCACTGGTCTATGATGTAAAGTCTTGTTGTCTATGATAATAAGCTTGGGTCTTATTTTAAGCATGCCTGGAATACTCTAAAGAATTTTAAGTACGTGATTATCTATGATGAATTGTCCACGTGGATCAGCTATAGAGAATAAAAGCAGTGTCAAGAAGACTTCCAAAAAGGTGGAATGATGCTTTTTGAAACTTGAACTTGGAGAAAACAATGAACAAGCAGAAGTGTGGCCAGGGGTGGCACAGACTGGATGTCGGGTCACAGGCATCACTGACAGATTCATTATTTAAGGGAAATTAAGACAAGGTAGAATAACCATGAATATAAAGGATTAAGTCTAAAACATTTTTTACCTGCTCATGTTCCTTCTACATATGGATATCTAATTCTGTTCATTATTTTGTAACTTTTTCCCCAAAGAGGACTCTTGAACTTGTATATACTTTGAACTCGTACAAAATCCAAGTCTTCCTATGAGCTTAGGTAGGGCATCATGATCTACCAGGCTACATCTCTTTAAATCTTCCTGCCTAGGGTAGAAGTGATCCATCACAGAACAGGACTGGATTGTAGACAGATGTTAAGAGATCTTGGCAGGAGAGAGAGAGAGAGAGAGAGAGAGAGAGAATGGAGTCAAGTACAACATACAATACTTTGGGAGCATGGAAGTTCCAAGTCATCTGGTAGACACAACTCTCCTCTCTGATACAAAAATACAGGTTAGGAGGCACTTCCCCCACAGGCAGAGAGAAGGGACTGAGTCTGGCATGGAGATCTGAAACCTCAAAGCCCACTTCAGTGACATACTTCCTCTAACAAAGGCACACCTAGAAAGTCCATTCCTATAGCAGTGAAATTGGTTACATATGGAGAACACCTCCTTATCAGAGTGTCACTAGCAGGGACCAGTCCACAGACATGGGATTAATTTCAATTCGTTGTTGAACATTATCCAAAGAGTGATGCTGCACATGGATTTCCCACTGGTACTATCCCTTCTGCTGTCTCTGATCTTTCATCTTTGTGCCTTTCCTATTGGCTCTGTTTTCTTCACCCTTGGCTATTCTTTACAGCTTATATTTATGTAGAGTGATGCCCTGTTATACTGTTCATTTGCTTTGCCTACCTGGTTGTCTGTCCCAAGAGACTTGTCCTTGGACCAGCTTCCTGGTTCCCAAGCCAGATTCTGGCGTATTGAGGCAATTATGACCTAGGGGAGTTTATCTTATATCCTCAGTAAATATTGGCTCCACCATCAGATGCTGGGCAGTATCTTGGAATGTCTGTATTCAAGGACACAGTCATCTCTAGTTTGACTGGCTGAAGAACTGGCTTTGCTCCCACATTGCCTTCTCCTAGCCTCTGGTCCCCCAGTACCAAGCTTTGGTTCCTATTTCTGTATTCAGATCTGGTTTGCAGTTTCTTCTCATTCATTTCCTTGCTCTTTCCATGGATATTTGATGCAGGCAAAGCTCTGGAAGAGAACTAGTTGATAGACTTAGTTCATGAGGCAGGGTTTCTGAGCATAAGTTTCTGCTATGGCTGAACCAGATACAAGGACTAGAATAGTCTTTGGGTCTGACTCCTTGCAGAGGAGGTGATCTTAGGGATATGGAGCGGTGGATATCAAGATAAGAAAGTCTGATACGAAGATGGAAGTTGCTACTACGGGCATCAGAACTGGATTCTGCTGGATCCCCCAGAGTCCAGTCACACTGTCTCCCTGAAGACAGGGATATTGGTGTGTTTATGTCTTCTACTGCATCCTATGCTCAGTTATGAAGACACAGACAAGATCAGTATGGTTCCTGCCCAAGAATCACATGCAAATTTGTGACGTTTTCCATATTTAAAAAAATCCAGATAATGTTTGCATGCTGTATGAAGGCTCTGGGCAGAAGCTAAGGTTCCACAGCATTCGAGGTGGGTCTGATCTCCCAGAACCATCCAGTGCAGTAGTAGCTGAGATCGAGATGGGCTGCCAGGGCAAGACTGGAATCATCCATCTCCCATAGAAAGATTTCTATCTCCCCTGCAGATCCCAAGTTCTAGTCTTTCTCTATACTTCATCTCACTAAACACTGTCCAAGGGGATGGGACTCAGTTAACTGGTGTGCCACTCACAGAGTTTACTTTACGCAGGTGGCAGTAGTGAGACATGTCTGGTGGTATATTTTGGGTAATGTCTGAGGTCATGAAGTTAAAGAGAAAAAAAAATCCCTGGTCCAGAGTGATGTCCTTAATGAATGTCATTGCACGGGTCTGGAGGGTGACTCCGTGGGTAAAAGGCTTTGTTTCACAATTACGTCGAGCTGCATTCTGACTTCCAGAAACAGAAAACCAGCTGCAGCTGTATCTGTAACCCCAGTTCTGGTGGAACAGGATTCTGGGGGTTCACTAGTCAGATAGTTCAGTCACAATAGACAGCTCCAGGCTCAATGAGTACCCTATGTCAAAAAACAAGATGGAAGGTAATAAAGAAGACACCTGACATTGACCTCTGACCTCCACACGTGCATGCCTGGATGAGCACAGCTACACCTACTGCACACAAAAGAAAGCCATTCTCTCTCAACTCCAATCAAGCTAGAGTTGATCCTTCCAGTGCAACTAAGAATGCCAACTGATTGACCTCCTCGACACTGGATAAGTGATGTCTTGCTTTATGCTATTTGGCTTTTGTTATTACAAATAAGTAATACCAGATAAAATTGGGTCTTGATAAGGGCTATAAGAATCTATTTAGGGCAAAGTGCCGAGTGCTGTGTGAAACATTCAGAATTGGATTTTTATTTTTCTACTAAGACTCTGATATGTCAAAGGCAGCCTGATCATTGTACATGGAAAAGAGTTTTCTTGGAGCAAGGCCACAAGACCTTGTCTTATTCAATTGTTTCTGAATTAATCATCTCTTGCCCTTGGGCCTTCCTGTAGTGTAAACTAAGTGCTTCTTTTGCAAGACTGTCCCAAGCACATTACAGGAGGTAAGACATAGCAAACATAAACTAAAATGGGGTGGCTGTCCTCTGTGAACAACTGTTATTTCTGCTGGATTCTGACTGATTTACTGAGAGCCCAGAGTTCCAGACAACGTTCAGAGGATAGCCTTAATTAGATCTGTCAGCACAGAAATTTAAATATTAAAACCCAGAGTCTAGAATCCCTCAGCACATGGAGAAAATGAGTCATGAGGCTGACTTATGTGAAGGTCCACTATGAATTAGAGGCAGGTCAAGTCAAGCCAAAGCCCTGGACAAGAAAAGCCCAGGACACCCTTGGCAAACTCAAGTTTAAAGAGAGACACAAAGACCTTCACCTTTTTCTTTCTACTCCTGGGTCCCAAATCAGAGGTTTTGCTGATGAAATCAACGGGCAGAGACAGAATTTAAAATGGTCTTCCTACCAGGAAATGAGCATATTGGGCTTTGGGATAAGGCGGATTGCCTGAAAGTTGCCCCCACTTGTGAAGAAGTCTCTCCCCCTTTCATGGTTCTTCCCCAAACTCCAGATTCAGTCAAATTTATTTCTCCCCGGGGTCCCTTTAGTCTTTGCTTAATGAGACTGGTGGTTACCGAGGGTGTGATTGACATTCAGTTATGCACAGCTTGTATTCATCTTCCTGAGAAAGGACATTGCACAAGAAAGGATTGCCAAGGGCAACCGTGGTGGCATTTCTGAGAGAGCGGTGGCATTCCCCACAATGAGAGGAAACTGCTCACTGGCAGATGGAGGTTGTGGAGGCAGGAGGCAGGACTCCCAGAGGAATTATAATGCTTCTACACTGCCAGACCTTAGGTTCTTGTTTTGTAACCACCCCGGGTTCTGGTTTGCAGGATACCTGAGCCAAGTTTAAGTTGGAGGGAAATTCGTGGGGAGTAAAATTCGCTGGGTCGCAAGCGAGTTAGAACATCTCAATTACCTTCATGGACCAACCAGCACTTTCACTGCCAGCTTTAGACACCCAAACGGATTCGCCATTGAGTCCGAGGCTGAGAAACCCACGTCTTTGACTTCCCCGTAGTAAGGGCCCAAAAAATGTGCTTAAAGGCTCAGCATACCGTGGACTACAACTTGCTGAGCGTGTGGCCTGGCCAAGGCGGGGTAGCTGGCAAGCTGGATGGAGCCAGTTCTCATGCCTCAGACCAGAAGCAAAGAAAATGGATGCTCCCAAATCTCTAGTCTGTGTATTACTCTGGGAGACAGTGGGCAAAGAAGCTGTTGTTCTCTTTTGTTGGCACTTTTGGTGGCTCCGGCTACGTTCCAGCTTTCCTCCCTAACTCAGTGCTCTCTCTTTGTCCAAACCCCACATTTTCTCCTGGAAAAGAAAGGTCTCGTAGCTATGCATGTGGCAGGATACGCATACTTTGTTTGGGGTGGGTTTCGTTTTTTAACCAAGCTGGATCGTTCTTCAGCTTCAAACTTTAAACACAGAGTAACAGGTTACAGAACAACCCTCCAAATTAGAAAGGAAACCTCACGTTTTGGTTGAGGTCTAGTTGACATTAAAAATAAACTGTATGTTTTTAAAGCGTGAAGTTTAATGTGCTTTGACATGTGTATCCACTACTTGATTGTGGTGAAATCATCACCACCTAATGAGCACATTCATCACTTCCTCCATGAATTTCCCTCTTGCTACTTTGCAATCAATCCTGTTCCCCTTTCCTGACTCAGCCTATGCGCCCCCAACATCCCCAGGCAACGTGTATCAGTTTATCTTCATGTTAGTTTCCATTTTCTAGCAGCTTATATAAGTAGAGTCATGCTCTTTCTTTGGCCTGGCCTCTTCCAACGAGCTTTATAAGTTTCTTGCTTTCAAAGAATTGGCTCGCTTAGTTGAAGCTGCTGAAATCATTGCTGTAGAGTTGCACATAACACATCCTTACTGTTGTTTTACTATCCGTAGATCTGGAGATCTGGGACCGTGGAAGGCAGCCTGATTTCTGGTTGAGCTAAGGTTGAGCTAACCCTGGGACCCACTAGGGATAACCCTACAAGGGACAGTAGGCATTTTGCCAGGAAACCAGGCTCCTGACACAAGGCCGAAGCTATCCTCCATAGGTCTGTGACTATCAGTTACGTAAGGGCAACTCCAAAACCTCTCCACAGGTACAGGTGTGGCCATGTAGCCTCAAGACATTCCCATCTTAATGAGGCACCTAGAGGCTTAGCCAATAAACTCCCCTTTCCCTTCCCAGCCATTCCTCCCTGCAAAAGGTATTTTAATCTCAGGACTGCCCTGAGAATATGGAGTATGGATTCACTCATCGCGGCTCTCTGCTTTGACAATAAATGCCCTAAAACCATGGACTGTCTCTCTTCATTGGGATCAGCAGTGGAGAACAATGGAACAGGCTTTTCACTAAAGAGCCATGTCTAGTCTCTCACAGAAGGCCTGTCAGCGCTCCCAACCATGGCCTCTACCAAACCAACCCAGCTAGCCGATGACAAGCCAAGGACCCAGTCCCCACGGGACTCAGCCAGGCTCCTTCCTGTCCCTCCCCCCAACCCCCGGCCCCCGGGCTAGATCTGGCCTGCGGCCCCCACTCTGCTCTCAGCTCTTCCTCGTCATCCAGCAGCGCTTGGGATGCCCAAGAGCCTGAGAACCAGATGGAGCCAGTTTCCCTGTGGTCCCTGGGACCCCCAGGCCATGCTCCCCCACCCCTGGGTGGTGTCCCGAGGCTTCACACAGCTTGACACCCACCGGATGGTGCCTTTGGAGTGAGCTTGGTCAAACTTCCTGCCTCTCCCAGAGGCCCAGCCTGGGGTGGTCGCAGGACACTCACACTACCAGTTGACCCAACAACAGAGGTTTTATGTTCCTATATCAGTGATCTCTGCCTTCTCCGTTATTTCTCTAGTTTTTCTGGATAGAGGGTTGTCAGTATTACTGACTTTTTCAAGCCAAAAAGCTCCTGCTTTCACAGAATTTTCTCTTCTTTTTGTTAGTTGACCTTTGTTCTGATATTTACTATTTTCTTTGGTTTAATTTTCCTTTCTTCTTCTTTTCTTTGTTACTTTCTTTGCTTTCTTTCCTCTTCTCTTTCTTTCTCCCTCCCTTCCTCCCTCCCTCCCTCCCTCTCTCTCTCTCTTTCTCTCTTTCTTTCTTCCTTCCTCTCTCCAGTTTCTTAAGATGGAAGCCGAAGTCATAGACTTGAGGACTTTCTGCTTTCTGATAGAAGTAGCTACTGATACATGCCAGGAGAAAATGGCTCATTTCCCTTTCTGTTCTCTTACCTCTGCGACTCTAAAGGTGTAGGTGTTTGTTTCCATCTGTGAGTAAGCAACTGATGCTGGAGGAGACATAGGCTATGTGTGCTCTGAACCAGTTCAGTCTGGACCCTTCCTACCTAGTGATGATGCCAGATCCCACCAGCTAAGGCCCCATTTCAGAGGCCAGTTTCAAGCCTGAGTTTCTCACCCACCAGCTACAAATCAGGGTTCCCTCACCCCATTGTTGAACTAGATTAACTTGCCTGAGTGGATCACACAGCTCAACAAAACACATTTGCTAGTTTATCATGGAGTGTTATGAAGGGTACAGAGGAAGAGGTGCACAGGATGAAACACAGAAGAGGAGGAGGGAGAAGAGGAGATGCCTCTGTGCTCTCTGGACACACCCCTCCCACCAGGGACCTCTCTGTTTTCAATTATGCAGAAGCTCTCTGCGACTTTCTGAGGTTCCCTTTGGGACTCACTGTGAGGACTCCATTGTGTATGTGATGCTCTAGGGTGCATAGGGAAGCCTGCCGAGGCCTATCTGCTTCTTGGCCTCTGTGCTGCTTTACTCTATACAGGATATTAGTAAGGGCCCTGTGGATGGAGGAGGGTCTAAGACTTATTTTCAGACAAGGACAGACTAGAGATTATCTTAAAAAAATTACTTGGTGTTCATTTTTATTTTATTTTAATCTTATATGTATTTGTGTTTTGCCTACATGTATTTTTGTGTACCACTTGTGTGCCTGGCACATAGAGAAGCCAGAAAAGAATACTGGATTCTCTGGAACTGTTGTTACAGGTGGCTGTTCGCTGCCATGTGGGTGCTGGGTACAGAATTCAGGTTCTTTAGAAAAACAGCTAGTGCTGTTAACTGCTAAGCAATCTCTCCAGCCCCTCAGAGATTTTCTTTATGGCCAGCTCCAATATAGGAAGGTGTGTGTGTGTGTGTACATGAGAGTATATACACGCGCCTGTCTGTCGTCTGTCTGTCTGTCTGCCTGTGTGTATTTGTATTAGAGTTTCTATGACTAAGAGAAATTTTAGTTTCTCTGACCTGTCTTGGGGGAGGGAATTATGTACGAGGAACCATAGACAAAACACAACTTTTTCTCTTGAGAGGAAGAAATTGAAATCTACAAATTTAATTATTAATTTTGGATTTAGAAAATTTCCTCTTGAAGTTCTGTCAGTTTTAAAAATATATTTTAAAGGTTTTCCCATTAGCTGTTTACATTTCAGAATTGTCATGTCCTCTTGAATTACTGGCCCTTTATGATGATTCGATGGCTCCTTCTTCCTTCTCTCTCTCTCTCTCTCTCTCTCTCTCTCATCTCTCTCCTAGCACCCATGTATAAGGCCAGGCATGGCCAAGTGTACCTATAATCCTCATGTTGGGGGTAAGGTAGAGACAAGAGGATCTGGGGGGCTCCAGCCTCCAGGTTCCTGCCTTGCCAGAGTTCCTGCACTGATGATGAACAGTGATATGGAAATGTAAGTCAAATAACCCTTTTCCTCCCCAACTTGCCTTTCTGTCATGGTCTTCTGGCACACCAATAGAAGCCCTAACTTAGAGAGTCATAGAGAGGCAGTGTGAGCTATCCATTTGGCAAATGCTTTTAGTTGAGGGCAGAGGTCCAAAAAGAACTCCTTCCCTAGATTCATAAATGGCTCCTCTGTTATCTTATAGGGATAAGGTGGTGAGAGGTATCGAGGAGGTAGCAGCGTCTTCTTTAACGCAGTAGGAAAAAACCATAATCCTTTGTGCTTGCAAGAATTTAGGGGAATAAAGAAAATTTCTCTGCTCTTTCATTCTGATTTGGATAATCGTTTCCCAAAGGCCAGTAAACCTGGGTCCTATGGTGTTAGGAGGTGCTGTGGGCCTTTGAGAGGTGAGATCAAGTGGAGATCCTTATGTCTTTCAGAGCATGCTTCCCTCCTGTCAAGGGTAGGGGACTGTAACACCTTTTTCTCTCCCTCTCTCTTTCGTCCAACACACTCTCTCCCATCCCTCTGCTTTCCAGTCTCCAGATGTATTTGCTATGGTACACAACATTCCTTCACATCTTTCATAATTTGTGGCTCCAATAAGGACTATATATTCCAATAAGGACAATATCACATAGCCTGAGAGAGAGGCCTCCATCCTTAGAGGAGTCTGTTAATACTGTAGGGACAAAATCCAAGATGTCTGCAGGGAGGAATCTGAGAGGATAGATGTCAAAAAAAAAAAAAAATTGCTTCCCAGACCAACCGGTGATGCCAGGGCGGGAGAGGTTTCCTTTGGCCATGGCATACACATGTTGGCTTATAGATTAAAGGGCATGGAGCCCAAGGAATGCAATCTTCCTAGACTCTAGCTACCCTTGCTTTATCTCGTGACTTGAAACACTTTAGGATTGTCCTATCTCAGAATCAGCCCAGCTTCCTCACCAGCCATCAGGAAATTCAAGCATGAATGTCAGGCCTGGGCATGGGAGAGAGAGACCGCTAAGCCTTAGGATTTATGCTTCATTCCCCCGAAGTCATTCCAGTAACAAGTTACTAGCTTGCTTGTTTTTCTGAGACAGGGTCTTGTGGGATGGCCCTAGTTTGCCTGGTACTTGCTGTGTAGCCCAGGGTGACCATAAACTTGTGGCAATCTTCATGGTTCATGTCTGGGAGAGGTTCTTTATCTCTGGCTGCAGTAAATCAAATATTTACAAAGAGAATTAATGAAGGGACCTTTGGTTAAGACATTTGGGGAGGTTGATATGGATCTTATCTGAGTGGAAAGTCGGTTAGGTTTTGGGGAGAGAGGAGAGAAGCATGCTGTGATGGTGATGTCCTTTTCCTGCCCCACCTCTCCCCTCCCCTTGTTTCCCTTCCCTTCACACTACTATGTATAGTGGTAGGGTATTTTCTCTGGAGTCTTCTACCCACCTGCTTCCCAGGATGAACATGACCTACATAAGTCTACACTCTGGCAAGCAGAGCAAGTCCAAACTCCACAGTCCCTGGATAAGGCTGGAAGTGAGTCAAGGCCACATAGTACATCTTCCTCTGTGCAAAACCCACAGGTCTTTTGGGGACTGAACCTTGACGTCACTAGCAACAGCAAGTGCAGTCAAGTGAACCTATACACCCAGACCATAGCCACAGTGACATAATAACCAGTGGCATATTTCAACTTGTCAGATGGTCCAGAGAGCTGGAAAGCTTTGGTAGCTGTGGACTTCTTTTTCCCATGGGTATTCATTTCAGTCCACATCAAACAATAGAGAAGTATTCGTTGGATGGGGATTCTCTGAATGAGGCCTGGTACCACATCCAAACTTATACTCACCAAGGGGCAAGTAGATTTTTAAATCCTAATTAAGACCAGGTCACAGTGGGCCTTGCCTTGTACTCTTTGCAGGAAAGCAGCTCACTATTGTGCCAGCCAAGAAGGTCCTGGGGAGAAGCAGCAGGTCTAGAGAAGAAAGATGGAGGGATTAGTGCTTGGGATCTGTGTGTTTGCTGTTGTCATGAAGAGAAAAGAGGGCAGAGACCACAGAGTGCTCCAACCATGGCCCGTTCCCGAGATGCTTTGATTACATTGGCCCGTGTTTTTTTTGGCTGCCAACTTATTTGGATCCAGAGATGGCATGGGACTGCTGGCACTAGAACTTTCTTTACTGAAACTGAAACAGAATTCTAAACACTGACAGCAAGATGTATGCTTGAGGTTTGGCAAGTTAAGGGGGATGGAAGGAAAAGAACGATGCAGGGAGATAAAAACATGTAGTATTGGAGGAGAATTCACCTTACAGTCTCTTCCATCAGGACCCGTACTGGTACAGGAAAGGGAAGAGAGAAAGTAAATCCATGGTAAGGAAACACCAGAGGAGAAAGGGAGAGAGAGATGGATGTGTACACACACACACACACACACACACACACACACACTTTTGCTAGCTCTCAAGTTAGCCAGAATTTTTAGACTTTTCATTTTAGCTACAGCATTTCAAGAACAGTCACTATTAAAAATGCTATGACTTTAAACATCTTTTTTTCCCCCTCAAGCCTCAACCTCATTAATGTGTTTATATGAACAAATAATTTCACTTTTGCTTATTATTTTCCTCACAGATACCTTTTGACCTCAAATTGAGCACAAATTTCTTTATGGTGGAGACACCATTATCTCATTTAATTCCAACTCCCCGTCCTGGGTGATCACACATGTTCCTTTGGGAAAACTTGGTGCTTCATAAATGTCTAATGGGCCCTGTTCTCATAGGAGAGTGGGGTTCTGTCACTTTTCTGGGTGGTGTTGGAATGGTTGTACTTGACCATGGGGTCATCATTTCTTGTTCTGAACTTTGCTGATCTAGAGCTTGGACTCTGCAATGTGTCTGCCCTTGAGATTTCCTACTAGGCCCGTATTCTCAGTGGCATTATGTTCCCATGAAGAACTTCTGAGACTTTTACTGTGCTTGTTTGGCTGGGTCCCAGCGAGGAATCTGTAACCCTTTGCTTTGTGCCAAGAGAAGTCATGTTTTAGCAAAGATCCTGTGAAACAAAAATATCTGTGTGCTTTGAAGAAGAGTTTGGAAACCACTGTGGATCTTCCAAGCTTGTCTTCTGATAATATATACACCCCTCCCACCCCACCCTGCACACTTGTCCCATCCCTCTTGATGAATGGATTTCGATATTTCAAAACCACATTCCACAGTCCTGAGCTCCTAAGGGAGAAACAACACACACCTGGCTGTCACACCTACTTATGGCCACATCCTAAAAAGTCCCCAGGGAAAACCAACAAAAATGTAAGGGAGGAGATTCTTAGAGATTTATTGCTAGAACCTTTTAAAATCTCAACCAAGGCTACTGAACATTAGCCCAGATGAGGAGTGAGGTCCCATTTGATATCTCCATAGAGCACACAAAGACCTGAGACTTTAAGTTCTAAGACACATAAGTGCCAGTGCTGATGTGAGAAAGCCAGTTCTACTGATCCAAGATGGGCTTGGTGCTGAGCTTGGCATACTTAGTATAACCACAGGAAAGTGGTCCATGTGCCTAGTAAGCCCCTAACTCCCAGTGCACTTCTCTGAGAGAACATGCTATATACTGTTTTCTAGAAATCCTGCTGCAGAATGGTTGGCAGTCTTTCCAACTGTAGGTTATGATTCCTGGCACCAAACTGGAGACTGTGATGGGCATGTATAGAACTTCTTGGTTAAAGAATCTTCTAGAGAATCAGGATGTTGTGACTTTAGCATGAATAGTTGATATGGTACCACATCTTTAATTTATCATGGGTCTCATTGATGTCTGAGATATTTAAGGATTTCTTAAAGACTTTGATAAAAAGGTGGAGTCCCTGGCACTTTTGCTAAGAGATTCTTACTGAACAGGGCTTCAGTGCCCCTGGGAATCCTATGCATAGGGTGTTCTGTGTTGTGAGAACCCAGCCATTATCAACTTCAAGGGCAGAATCTGGTCCTTAGTGCATTTATACCTATGGTACTACCATTGCTGCTGCCTTCAGAACCACTAAGAGAGTATCAAATATCTGGGAGATATCCATTAGTGTCAGGCTCAGCTCAGTGCAATGTCTGTACATTCCTTACTAGAGCACATACACTTCCAAGGGTCCCAACAACTTGGAGCAAACATGATGGGTGCTTGGGTATCTGAACTGTGACATTAATACTAGGAACTGAACCTTTCTTTTCACTGTATCTTACAGATTTTCATTTACATTTAATGGTGACACAAGAACCATGAACAATATTTTGGTCAAGGTAGCTTAGCACTTGTTCGTAGACTCTGACACTTTCAGCTGACTCTACTGGAAAATCAAAGTCTAAGGATTGGGGACCTCTGGACATATCTTTAGAAAAGTTTGGCCAACATATAGGAATTCATTGTTGCCCCCATCTTTCCTCCTAGCCATCATGGTAGTGATCTTAAAAATTAGCAGCCCTTTTCTACTCACTGAAGACCTCTGTGGGAAGGGCTGTTATGCCTTTTCTAACAATGAACAAGAATGTTTCTTGTAGCACTCAGAGTGGAAAAAATTAAGGGTGATAATGAAGCTAATCCTGGTGCAGTTAGTTTTAGACTGTTTAACCAGCTGTGTGGCATACTATTATACTTATGTGATATGGTACAGCTCTACATTTATGAACCAGGGGCTAGGAGCCCTAGATCCTGCCTTTGCTACTTGTGTTTTCTGCATCATCCTGGGACAGTTACCAGGTTTCTCTGACCTCTAGCTTCTGTATCTGTATGAGGAGAACGATGTATGTTCCAACCTCATAAGTGTATAAACTCAGCAGTTCTTACAGTCTTTGCTCATGTAGCCCCATTACACTCTTGAAAACTGGTGACCCCTGGAAACAATTTTTGTTTTTGTTGACTGAATCACTCAGTGTACATCTTGTGAGAAATTAAAAGTAAGCCCGTTGAAAAGTTGTGTATTTAAATGTATTTAGATAAACAAGTTATACATTAATATGAAGGACTTTTTTTTTTTTATAAGTTACCATAGTTTTCAAAACAAGTAATCATCAACATATGGTGTGACACTGGTTCACGTTTTTGCGTATCTTTTTATGGTCTGTCTCAATAGAAGACAGCTAGTCTTATGCCTTGCTGCTTGCATTCCATCTGCTGCAATAGGTTGTTTTGGTAGAAGCCCATGCTGAGAATCTGGCATCATGCGGGTATGTGCTTGGAAGAGAGGGATAGTTTTCATAACTGTTTTAGACATTCACCTTTGATGTTGTCTGAAATTTGAAAAGTGAGTATTAATTTAAGGTTAATTATAATGCACCTCAAGAAACTTTTCATACTTTCTTACATTAACATCAGTTAGCTTATTGTGATCTTAGAATGTTTTTTACCCATGAATAATTTTTGTGACAGCATCTCTTAGTCATTTGGGAGATACTGGTTCATTGAGTTATGCTTCTTTTTCTAAATTCTGTCATATTTTATTATACAATATCAAAGCTTTGTTACTATCAGTAATTTCATCAGAACACATTTTTAATTAGTGGGAAATCTACAGGGATAATGGTGTTTTCAAGTTTTTAATGGGACACAGGATTTCAGGTTTATTCAAAGGATAAATAGGGTGGAAGAAAGCAAATAGCAGGTCTTCCCCTGACTTGTGCCTTTCCTATAGTTCCACTATGTATGTATGTATGTGTATATATATATATATATATATATGTATATATATATATATATATACACATTTGAAAAATGTATGGAGGGACCCGTAGTCTTCATTTCAGTAACCCAGGACACTGAATGATTCTCTGCAATGTCTACAAAGCCAGTATATGAAAACTTCATGAAGAATAATCAAATTCTCAATATAGCACATCTTAACATATAGCTAGAATGACCTTACTTCTATACAGAAAAGGCAGTAGGATGGTTTCTTTGGGAGCCTGTTCAGCACCAATGCACCCACACTTTGTGATGGTTTAGGATTATTTTACTTATGCAGCACTGCATAACAAATCCCCTCCAAGCCAAGTTGTTTAAAAATGAAGCACTCTTTTATATCATGTTGGATGAATTCTCTAGGTCAGACATTTATGTGTTATTCAGTCGGGCAGGTCTGACCAGAGACCTTGTGAGATTGCAGTCATAGTCTGGCTGTTGACTAAAGCTCCCAGTTTTTCACTGTGTGAGCACAGTCATGTCCCTTAGTATATTACTAAATCTATAGTGGCTGGCTTCCCTGAGAGATACAAGGGAGGGTAAAGTGGAAGTCATAGTGTGCTCATCTCAGTAGTTCCACGGCATCGTCTCTGCAAAATCCTCTTGGTTGCCATACTAGATTTTTTTTTTTTTTTAAAAGAAGAAGAGTATCTACAAGCATGTGAGTTCAAGGAGCAGAGAATCTCTTGGGGCCATGTTGGTAGCTGGTTACAACTGACACCTGTTTCAGGAATAGACCTACCTTTGATAACTGCAGGTTATCTAGCCTCATTATTTAGAAGATCAGGGAATACCTGACCTACAGGTAAGCCACATGACTTAGGATTTGTGTGGAATTTCATACAACTTAGAATTTGCCCAGGGGATGTAATCCATACAGGAGAAAGTATGGGGCTGAGACTTTGATAATGGGGCCTAGTTTTTGCAATCCTATTTTGTCATCCAGAAGTAGCTGGAACTTTGAAAATGGTGAACAGCATTCTAAAACTGCAGTGGATTCTCTATGAAGACAGGGGACAGCAGTGAGCATAAGCCCTGGTCATCTGGGAAGTGGAACCTCAGTTGAAAAAAAAAAGGTTGATCATATTGGACTGTATGAGGTCAGGCTTTTTCTTAATTAATGTTTCATGTGCCCATTATGGACAGTGCCAGCCCAGAAAAGGTGGCCCTGTGTCCCATAAGAAAGCAAACTACGAACTTCATTGTTTTTGATAGCTGAGTATTATTCCATTGTGTAAATGTACCACATTTTCTGTATCCATTCCTCTGTTGAGGGACATCTGGGTTGTTTCCAGCTTCTGGCTATTATAAATATGGCTGCTATGAACATAGTGGAGCATGTGTCCTTATTACATATTGGAACATCTTCTGCGTATATTCCCAGGAGTGGTATAGCTGGGTCCTCAGGAAGTACTATGTCCAATTTCTGAGAATCTGCCAAACTGATTTCCAGAGTGGTTGTACAAGCTTGCAATCCCACCAGCAATGGAGGAGTGTTCCTCTTTCTCCACATCCTCACCAGCATCTTCTATCACCTGAGTTTTTGATCTTAGCCATTCTGACAAGATTCAATTCACACACCATATGAAGCCTAAGAAGAAGAAAGACCAAAATGTGGATGCTTCAGTGCTTCTTAGAAGGGTGAACAAAATACTCACAGGAGGAAATATGGAGACAAAGTGTGGAGCAGAGACTCAAGGAAAGGCCATCCAGAGACTGCCCCACCTGGGGATACATCCCATATACAGCCACCAAACCCAGACACTCTTGTGGATGCTGGGAAGTGTTTGCTGATGGAAGCATGGTAAGTTGTCTCCTGAGAGGCTCAGGCAGAACCTGATAAATACAGAGGCAGATGCTTGAAGCCAACCACTGGACTGAGCATGGGGTCCCAGATGGAGGAGATGGAGAAGGGACTGAAGAAGCTGAGGGAGGGAGCAACAGTGTCAACTGGCCAGACTCCCCTGGAGCTCCTGGAGACTGGACCACCAACTAAAGAATACACGTGGAGGGACCCTTGGTGCTGGCTACATAAGTGGCAGAGGAGGGCCTTGTTGGACACCAGTGGAAGGAGAGACCCTTGGGCATGAGGGTGTTCGATGCCCCAGTGTAGGGGAATGCTAGGGAGGGAAGATGGGAGTGGATGGGTGGGTGGGGGAGCACCCTCATAGAGGCAGGGGAGGGGGGTTGGGATAGGGGGTTTCCAGAGGGGAGACCTGGAAAGGTGAAAACATTTGAAATGTAAATAAAGTGAATATCCAATAAAAAATAAAAAAATAAAAATAAAGAAAGAAAGAAAACTGTTAAAGCTAAGAAGAGCAAGTCAGTAAGCAGAGCTCCTCCATGGTTTCTGGTTTGGTTCCTGCTTCCAGGTTCCTGCTCTGCTGGAGTTTCTGCCTTGGCTTCTTCAATGATGGATTGTGAGTGCAATGTGTAAACCAATTGTGGTGGTTTGAATATGGTTGGCTCATGGGAAGTGACACTATTAGGAGGTATGGCCTTGTTGGAGTAGGTGTGGTTTTGTTTGAGGAACTGAAGCACTGTGAGGGTGAGCTTTGAAGTCCAATGTTGAAGTTCCACCCAGTGAGGAAAGGTCAGTCTCCTGGCTACAGTCAGATCAAGATGCAGCACTCTCAGCTTCTTCTCCAGCATCATGTTTTTATGGCATGATGATAATGGACTAAACCTCTGAAACTGTAAGCCAACCCCAATTAAATGTTGTCCCTTATAAGAGTTGCCTTGGTCATGGTATCTCTTTACAGCAATCAAACCCCAACTTAGACACCAATAAACCTTTTCCTCTTGGATTGCTTTTGATCATGGTGTTTATCACAGCAATAGAAAACAGATTAGGAAGCAGTGGTGGCACATGCCTTTAATCCCAGAACTTGGGAGGTAGAGGCAGGCGGATTTCTGAGTTCGAGGCCAGCCTGGTCTACAGAGTGAGTTCCAGGACAGCCAGGGCTACACAGAGAAACTCTGTCTTGAAAACCAAAAAAAAAAAAAAAAAAAAAAAAAAAGGCAAACAAGGATATCTTTGATCTTTTTCAAAGTTTTATGATCTTCATGAACATTGATTATCCATTTGATTCCTGTCCTTCTGTTGCACAGCATGTTTCCCTGAGATAAAATGTCCATCTTGGAAGAAATCTAGTTAAGATGTAGAACGTTAAAAAGGAGATGAAATAACAGGATGTTTGAAGGCAGTGGTTTTCTATCTGTCTGTCTGTCTGTCTGTCTATCTATCTACCTACCTACTTACCTACCTATCATCTATCTTATTCTAAATACATAAATACAACTGTATTAGTCTGTACAGTGTTACTTGGGTATATATTCTCAGGGCTGACCATTGGTTTGTGGTAACCAATTGGCATGCTTTTTCCCTGGAGAAGACTAACCTGTCAGCTTTCAGCATTTCTTAATTGCTTGTTGTTCTCTGTGTAGATCAGAGGCATTGTGGACTTTACACATTAGCATGTCTGTTGTTGTCCTTGTCAGCTCATGTTTAGGCAGTCATGTTGGTGAGATTTTATGTGTGCAGCTTCTGACTTTCCTAGGAGACACAATCTCACAACAAACCCCTGATTGTCTGGCTTTTACAATCTTTCCACCCCTACTTCATCAATGATCCCTGAGCCCCAGGTGTGGGCATTGTACTGTAATGTAGCTGTTGGAACTGTGCTCCAAAGCTCTGTATTTTGACCGGTTGTGGTTTTCTGTAATGATCTCCATCTGTTGCAAAGAGACGTTTCCTTGATGAGGCATGAGGACTACACTTATCTGTGGGTATAAAGATAAATATTTAGAGTGTAGTTAGGGATTATGCTAGTTTAGTAAAGTGGTGGTTGTAGGTTCGCCTCCAAGATCCTTGACTTTACTAGCCCTGGGTAGTTTGACTAGATTTCTAGTACCAAGAACAGTTTCTCTCTTGAGTGGGTCTTAAGCCCAATTAGAAAGCTATTGGTCACTGCCAAGATATGCAGGTAACTATTGCTCCTTCAAGGTATTGTGCCATGCTAGTTATTGCTATGGCTCATAGGCCTCATAACTGGGTAGAACTGATGTTCACTTCTCTTTTTTGGAAGCTTGCATGGTACTTTCTGGTTCCCAGGGAGAAAACATTAAAGTCAGTTCAGGCTGTGGAGCCTCTGGACCCTGTATTTGAAGTACATGGCGTCTTCAGCAAATAAAGACTTAACTTTCTGCTTCTAGGGGGCCAACCAAGGGTTTCAGGTTAATAGTATGATTCTTCATAACTTTTGCAGACATCCTTACTGCTATTTTGCTGTCCATTTTCCTTTTTCTGTATTTAACCCCTCCCCATCCCTAACTAGAGTCCCCCATTTCCATCCATCTACCTGATCAGATCACTTGTATTAGTTCCTTCTCTACTGCTCCCCTGTCTCCCACCCTCTACCCTGGCAATGGTCCTATTTTATGTTCCTGGTTTCTGCAGTTACTCCAGGACTACCTCTTAGCATGTCTGCAAAGGATGTGACTTTCTACTCCACAGATACTTAGCCATGTCCGTTGCTTCTCTACTTACAATATCTAGGAATGGAAACCACTTCAATGTCCTTCAACTGAAAATGGATAATGCAAGTGTGGTACATATGTATTATGGAATACTATTCAGCTGTAAAGAAAAATGAAGTCATGAACTTTGCAAGTCAATGGATAGAACTAGAAATGATCATATCGAGTGAGCTAACCCAGACCTAGAAAGATCAACATTGCATGTTCTGTCTCATCTGAGGCTCCTAGCTTCAAATATTCAGATATGAGTACATATCCTCTACTATTTTTTTGATATCTTAAGTCTTTGCTTACCATTGTTATTTCCTTTATTATACTTTATGTCAGTTAGACTTTCAATTGTTTACTTTTTGGATTGAATGCCATTTATTATATTTCAGCATCCATTCTTTTTTAATGTACCAAATCCTGGACCAAAAAAAAAAAAAAAAGTTATTTTTACCCAGTTGGTGATGGGCTCTTGTAGTTTCACCATTATTGTTTTCAGTCAGGAAGTTTATTAATGTGTTCATTCTCCATCCAGATGACTGAAGGCTGGGCAGAGGTGAACCAGCAGGCAACTGAGGCACACAGAAGATGCCCAACTAGGTGCCAGACTCAGAAACTTCCTTGTTACTCAAGCTATAGTAGATAAACCATCACCAGCAGGTGGCTCCCAGCCTCAGCAGGGACTAAGAGTTTAGAATTTTTTCAAGAGTTGATACATAATAATTGGTGCCATTATCACTCACATATGCTGTTGTTAAATGACTAATACAGATTGTCACCTTACATTTTTTATTTCTTTGTTATAAGATTATTTTATATTTTTGGTTGTGAGCCTAGCCTTTAATGGCTGAGCCATCTCTCCAGCCCATTATAAGTTTAATTTAACAATACTGTTCCAGCTAGTTTAAAATAAAGTCCATCATTTTTAATGTCTTCTTACTATGCAAGAGAACATTGAAGTTATTACCCTCACTTGAAAGAACTTTGTACCTGTTTACCAGTCTCTTTCCATCTGCCTTCTCATCCCTTCCTGATCTGTCAATTCACTCTTTTCCCTACTTCTGTGAAAGCAGTTTAATACATTCTACTTGCATGAGATCAAGCTTTTTCCGTCTTTCTGTATTTGGCTTATTTAATATAATGTCCTTCTGGTTTGTCAACACTGTTGCAATATTTTGAACAGCTCAGTAGTAGTCTTCTCTCTCTCTCTCTCTCTCTCTCTCTCTCTCTCTCTCTCTCTGTGTGTGTGTGTGTTTGGTTTGGTATTTTCTTTAGCATTTCATCTAACTTCGTGCCTTATAAATTATGAACTGTGCTCTGGTGTATATGGGAGTGTAGAGTTCTATCCATACTGATTTCATTTCCTTCTTGTCTATTTCTATTAGTTTCTGCATAGCTGAGGTAACAAACAGCAAAGCAAAGAAACAACTTGCAAAGTGTGACATAAAATTTGAAAACTAGGGGCTGGAGAGATGGCTCAGTGGTTAAGAGCACTGGCTGCCCTTCCAGAGGTCCTGAGTTCAATTCCCAGCAACCACATGGTGGTTCACAACCATCTGTAATGGGATCTGATGCCCTCTTCTGGTGTGTCTGAAGACAGCTACAGTGTGCTCATATAAATAAAAAAATCTTTTAAAAAATTGAAAACTATTTGTTGATCAGGAGTTAATATCCAAAAATGTGTAAGGAACATATATTACTCAACAAAATCAAGTTCCCCAAAACCAGATTGGAAAATGGCTAAGAGATTTGGATAGACATTTCTCAAACAAAACAAAACAAAACAAAACAAAAAACATACAAATAACCAATAGATCCCTGGGGGAAAATGCTCCACATCACTAAGCATCAGAATAATGCACTCTATGATCACACAGTGAGAACTACATTACCCAGTGGGAATGGCTCCTGTGAAAATCAGACATTAAGCACTGGAAAGGATTTGGAGAAATTCATGGTTGTAAAGGAACATTACAGACTTGAATGAAAGTGGCCTGGCCAGTATGTTAGACAGCATGGATATTTCTCAAAATGCTCAAGATAGGATGATCATATGATACTGGAATGAAACTTAGAATATGATACCCAACGGAGTCTCCAAATTTCTTGCTATGTCCTCTCCCCTTCTCTCCTCCTTCCTTCCCTCGTCTCTAACTTTTATTGTGTTTCTTGATTTCATTATATTATTGGTTAATTTTTTCTTTCATTGGCTTGAAAATATCCCTCTCTCAAATATTCTAATAAATACAACAGAAATTGTACCATGTTTAGTTTACTGTTTATTCAATGTTGCTTTGTTTTCCTCTCTCCATATATGCAATTTTCCCTGGTATTTTAATTTGCTGCCCTTGGGTTGGACAATTAACTCTTTCTGCTATTGTTTGAAGCCAATATTTACTGATTTATTTCCCACCATCCCCTCTCCCCCTACTTTACATTGCTATGTCTCCCCAACCTCCCGAGTCCATCAAATAAGTTTTTTTTTTCTTCAAATCTGGATGTCAATGGCAACTTTTTATAAATCTTGTTTTTAAAACATATTTGACTCTTCTTTTGAAACAATAGTTTTGTGGATATAAGAAACTTTGCCAGTCTAGAGATAATTCTGTGGGCAGCCAAACTGTCTTTTCTTTCTGGGTTAACTCTTTCCTGATACTTTTAAGAGCTTTTATTTGTTTAAAAATTTGATTCCAGTGTATAGTATGGTAATCTTGTTTGTTTTATTTTGGTTGATCTTACTTGGGACTCTTCTCCATCTTTGGGAAATCTCCAGCTATTATCCTTTTGAAGTTTCTCATTTCCTCTCCACGTTTGTTTGTGGAATTTGTATTCGATTTCCGTTGGAGTTTAATCAGTTGAAAGTCTGTGTCTTTCAACTTCTCTTAGATATTTTCTGTGTTGCTGTCTCTCCATGTTTCATTCTGGCCAGCTACCTCAAGTTCCCCCAGTCCATTACTTAAGTGTACGTAATTCACATTTAATGTAAATTTAAATATCAATAATTAGGTTTTTCCAGTACTCAACATCACATTGGATGGCTCTTCAAATCCTTTTTTACTTTTTAAAGATTTGTGAATTTATTGTGTTTGAGTGAGACAAGTACACACTTGTATGGCATATTGCATATGGAAGGTCAGAGGACAGTTGTCACCGTGTGGGTCCTCAGGCTGCAAGAGCCGTTTTGCATGTCCATCTCTTATATCTTAAAATCCCCATCTTTTATTGTTTTGTTCCACTATCTTTTCTTACCTCCATGCAGTCACATTTACCTTATAGTATATTTTCAACTGTTCTTGCTATTCTTATTTCTAGTCCTCGGGATAATTATTTGCTTATGTGTGTGTTGGCTAATACTTTCAGACCTTGCCACTTTCTTCTTAAAAGAAAAACATCCCTTGGTTTGTGATTTTAATTATAACCCTCTCATTGGTTTTTACCATGTACCCCGAACTGTGAGTAATTTCTTACTTTCTATGTGTCTATTTCTCTCCAGATTACTATGGTTTCTACTGGTCATGGACCAGTGATTCTGCTAATTCCTTGCTTCTGATTCTTCCCAAATACAGATAAGCTAAGTTCACACTTCAGATCCAGACTTGCAGTTTTTATAAGATGGATATACTATTCTAGTCAGAACCCAGGAAATTTGACTCTTGCTGCTTTTATGAGCAGTAGATAAAGTTCTAGCTCTCTTTTTGAATTCTAGAAAGGTTTTTGAGAGTACCGGTTCGAAATAGCGATCTTGACTCCTGCTTGGCCAGCCTGCAGGCTGAATTTACTGTGGCGTCCACATCAAGGCCACGTTCTTCCCTGGTCTCTGGCATGTCAGTTAGAGCTTACCTTACTGATTTTGAATTTACCTTACTGATTTTGAATTTCCTTTTTTGTTTCCATCACCTGGGAGGTGTCTCAGCTGTTTGTTCAGAAGAGCTCTTTTTAAGCTGTTAAATACATATATAGTATTTATATGTGTTTAATTGGTGGTGGTGATGGGGGTTTTAAGTGAAGCTGCTGTAACATCAGCATTGGCAGCTCTTTTGCATCCTGCTCATCTTTAAATGCATCTGACTAAATTCTTTCTCTCTTCTCTGACCTCAGATCTCAGGAAAGCTGGACAAGCCAGATGCATTCAGTTGCATACCCCAGATTCTGTTTCTGTTTCATTTCCATTGTTTCTCATAAATAACTCAGGATGGCTAGGGCTGGAAGAGTCCTGCATCCCTCTTATCTGATACTTTATAGATCACAGGAGGAACCAGGGCCCAACTAGGGTTCTGCATTTGGGGTGCCCTACCTAGAATGCTTCCAGATTCATTAACCTGAGCTCAGTTTAGAATAAGAAGCATCGTTGAGCACACATGAGGAAAACCCTCAAGGCTTTAGAGAGTTAGTGTAACTACCTAGAAGACAGAGAATTAAGATTATGTGTCCCTTCTGCTTTAGTAGGTCTGAATGTCCCTGATGCCTAGTAGGTATTAACTAATTGTTTTCTTTCATTTTTGTAATTAATGTCCTCCATGTTTCACCTTGACAACATTTTTTACAGCTCTTCACTCCATCAAATCGTCCTACCAACAGCTCACAGATGTAGCTAATTAAAATGAGACAGTAGATACTTTTTCATTTCCTTTTTCAAACTCAGTACTGAGAAATTGTTCCCCCAGAAGGCACTTACATATTAGAGAATTACCAAAAGACCATCCAATCGCAAGTGAGGCTGTTGTGGTCTTGAATTACTTTAAACCACTGCTCTTGTGTCCACTGACCCACAGCTGTCTTGTCATCTAACCCAAGGGTGAGTTCTAGACCAGTGGTAGGTGGCAAACTTATCTTTAAAGGGCAGACAGTAAATATTAAGGGCTATAATCTTTGTTTTCTTTACAAGTCTTTCAACAACAACAACAACAAAAACCCCAAGGCTTTTTTGTCGTCCTTGACTCTATTTCAAAAAAGGGCTATAGGCTAGATTTGCCTAACTAGTCTAACTTTGGCTACGGACCCTTTTCCTAGACCAGTGGTTCTGAACCTTCCTAATGCCGCAACCCCTTAATACAGCACCTCATGTTGTGGTGACCCCCTACTATAAAATTATTTCATTGCTACCTCATAACTATAATTTTGCTAGTGTTATGAATTGTAATGTAAATATCAGATGTGCAGGATATCTGAAATCTCCAAGGGGGTCGTGATCCACAGGTCAAGAACCACTGTTTTCGACCCTCATTGCCTGATCATGGCTGTGCTGACTTTCTTCATTTTTGTGACCTTTGGTCTGAACCTAAGAACATTTGTCCTAATGAACTTGATAAGTTTCTCTAAGACAGCCAGCTCTCTTCACTTACTCTCTCTCACCCCCAGATTGTGATCTTTTAGGCCAGTCTTTTTTTTTTTTTTAAATCTAAAAACAAAACGAGAACTGAGAAAAGAAGAAAAGCCTTTTGCACATATCACTCCTGTGGTTTCTACATACACAATGGGCTAACCCATCAGGAAGTAATTTTCCAGGTGGCTAAATGACTGCTTCCTGACACTGCCCATGTTATAGCTTATTTGTATACAGTAACAGCTTGTGCAGCTCAGAGTTGTGGTGGGAGGTGAGCAGAAGAGGGTTGGACAGAGGTAACTGTCATGGCCAGAGGCAACTGAACGGCATAGAAACTTTGCATACCCAGGAGGTTTGGTGAGACCAGTGTCTTAGCAAATCTACTAGGATCAGCCCACAGCAAATACATGTGATAAATACTGGAGTCAGTTCATTTTTAAAAATTAACTTAAAAGTGTTTTGTTTATTCTCTGACAATTTGATACATACACAATGTATATTGATCATATCAACCCACAATTCCTCCCTCACCCAGACACCAGCACCTACCCCTCCTAACTTCATGCCATCTTTCTTTTTAACCCATTAAGTCCAATCAGACCTCATTGCATGAGCGTAGGCAATCTACTAGGTGCGACACACACAGAAAAAGTGACCCCCTTATACTCTAAAGCCATCAACTACAAATAGCTCCTTAGAAGTAGAGTCTCGTGAGTCTCACCCCATCTGGAAGTGAAGTCTCATGCGTCTCACCCCATCCACGGTGGGATTATTGACTGGCGTGGTCTTGTGCGGGTAACCATAGGTACTGTCAGTTGATGAGCACAACAGCCATGTCATACCTGGAAGACAGCCTCTCACAGTGCTCTTCCTCATGCCTTGCTTTCAAATTCCCTTTGCTTCCCCGGAGTCTTGTAGGAGTGGGTAGAGTTTGACATAAATGTCCCATTCAGGGATAAGTACTCAGTAGTCACATGATCTCAACAGTTTGATCAGTTGCATTGGTAGCTCTGTAATAGTAGCTACTCACTGTGAACCCTCTAACCAAGGTTGAGAACAGTACTAACCAATCGGGTATAAATACAGTTAAGAGTCAGTTAGAGCTCCCAGGAACTAAACCACCAACCAAAGAGTACACATGGGGGGTACCATGGCTCCAGCCACATGTGTAGCAGAGGATGACCTTGTCAGACATCAATGGAAGGAGAGGTCCTGTGAAGGCTCGATACCCCAGTGTAGGGGAATGCCAGGGCGGGAAGGCAGGAGTGGGTGGGTGGGTGAGAGAACACCCTCATAGAGGCAGGGGGACGGAGGTTGGAATAGGAAGTTTCTGGAGGGGAAACTGGGAAAGAGGATAACATTTGAAGTTATATAAGTTATTGAAGTTATAAAGAAAATATCCAATAAAAAAATACAAAAAAAAACCAAAACAAAAAAGTAATAAATTTCAACTTTAATATTAAAAAAAAAAAAGAATTGGTTAACGATATACCTGCAAAATGTTCTTTGATTCATACTAATGATAAGACCATGGGCAAGATTTTTAACCTCTTCTGTTTTGATTTTCTCATCTGTAGAATGAAGAGAATTAAAGTATTTTATAGTTCCATTTTACAAGTGTACATGCAATTGATATATATATATATATGTAGTATTTGTGCATGCTTCCAAAAGAAGTCTTTGTTAATTACTTCATTAGAGATCAAAGCACATTCTTTCTCCCTTTTAGTCAACAATTTTTTTTTTTTTCCCCCCGAGACAGAGTTTCTCTGTGTAGCCCTGGCTGTCCTGGAACTCACTCTGTAGACCAGGCTGGCCTTGAACTCAGAAATCCACCAGCCTCTGCTTCCCAAGTGCTGGGATTAAAGACATGCACCACCACTGCCTGGCCAACAATTCTTTTGTATTGAACCAGTTTCCTTCATAAAACATCTTATCATACTAATTAATTATTTCTTCCATGTGTATGTGAGCTTATGTCTGCAATCCACAGTGCATGTGCAGAAATCAGAAACTAACTCATGGGTAGTAGTTCCGCTCCTTTTATCATGGGGTCTCATCTCAGGAGTCAAACTCAAGGCTTCAGCTTGGTGGCAAGCACCTTTCATCACTGAGCCTTTTTGCTACTGAATGAGGTTTCTTTTTGACGTATTCTCCCCTCCCCCAAGATTGAATGCCTTCAGATGAATTTTTTTCTTATAAAGATTTTTTTCTCCAAAATTTATTTCAAGATTTAAAAAATAAAGTAGCCCATGTTTTTC
The DNA here is from genome assembly GCA_019843965.1 of Rhynchomys soricoides. NCBI lineage: Eukaryota > Metazoa > Chordata > Mammalia > Rodentia > Muridae > Rhynchomys > Rhynchomys soricoides. The sequence goes on from JADRCH010000047.1 coordinate 4,886,618, forward strand.
TTTTGTTTTGAGACAGTGTCTCAGTCTTTAGCTCAAGCTGGCCTGGAACTCACTAAGTAGACCAGTCTGGCCTGGAACTCACTAAATAGACTAGGCTGGCCTGGAACTTACTAAGTAGACAAGGCTGGCTTGGAACTCACTAAGTAGGCTGTAAAGACCTCAAACTTGCTGAAATCTTCTTGTCTTAGCCTCTTGAGTGCTGGGATTATAGACATGAGCACACACTCTATGCCTGCTATCTGTGCCCAGAGAAGGCTGTGATAAATAGAACTGTACTTTTGTTTCAGACCAGTGTCTCAGCTTTCTAGAGAACAGCTTACAGAAACTTGCATGTCCCAGTCTAGCATATGGTATGAACTGAACACATACTTGACATAAACACTGGGCTGAGCTGGACGCCCTTCGTGGCATCAATCACGTCATTGATAACCACAGCCTGCTGATGGATATGCTCTTGATTCCCCCTGTGAGTAATCAACCCTTGGCTTGGTCCACAGCAAGCACCCTGAGGCTGCCAGCCCTTCCAAGAGTCCTGTGATGCAATGCAGGGATCTGCAGTCAGACAGCAGCAAAAGTCAGGAAGTAAAGGATCAATTTACCAGCGGGAACCACAAGAATCTTGGGCAGGCCGAAAGCAATCATGAAAATTACGTTTTGGCAAGGTGACATGGGTCAGCTCTCTTGGCCTCAATGAAGAACGTTCTGCAATCCATTGTGGCTTTAATCACATTAAACCACTGTGTGGTTATACAATGACTAGTTTGCAATGCACTCAAAGTACAGTTTAGATTTATAATCAGTCCATGCCTCATACTTTGTGGGCATGAAGGAAAATTAAAAGACATAGTTTTTTTCACCTACAATCTTAAAATTAAAGACCCAATCTTAAGACCTTCACCTAAGACTTAAAGGATTCATAACCATTAGGTCAACGTTTACATATATTGAAACTTTAATTCTTTAAGATGAAAGAGAAAAATCTCTGGAACCAGAGAGCCCAGATCCTCTCTTCTGCTCTAGGCACACAATGGCTTGGGAACTTCAAGTACTGTATCTTCATGTGCAGCGTTACAAAGTCATGAATGTGTCAAAACAGGTCTGCAAAATCCCACCACAGACACTACAGTTGCTTCATTTAATTCCAAGTTTAACAAATGAATTTAACCTTGGAGATCCCTTCCCTCTCCACTGCCCCAGTAATCTGGAGTTCTTTGGTTCATCAGTTGAGAGCAGCAGAAACAAACTTTAGTTAAAAAGAACCAAATGATTTTTTTCCTGGAAGAAGTATGGTGATTTGCAGAAGTCTGGAAGTCTGGAACCAGGCTGCTTCCTATGTGGTTGACCAGATAGCTAGCAGGACGTTCCTTCACTACTTAAAACTGGATCATTATGAAGGAAGTCTGGAGGGACTTTTACGTGCCAGTCAGGGAGACCTTGTGATTCCATACATTAGGAAGCCGAATTGACAGAGGAGGGAAAGACTTAATTCAAATCATATGGGTAGCAGTTGATTATTCCCAAGACACTACTTCCCTCCTCTCATCCAATTTTTTTCTTTAAGACTATACTATGTGCTCCTTAAAACCAAAACTCTCTGCCTCCCTCTCACCTGAGTTACATGTGGTGATGTCTACATCCTAAGCAGTTGCTAGGCACCCATGAGCTTTGTACTGGCATACTACTACATCGACCTAACTCAATTAGAGACCTTACATCCACAGAGAGATGAAATATATGTGCTAATTTATTTCACATTTACTTCCCCTAATGTAATAACATATCCATATAAAAGCACTTCTATCACTTTTTGGGAAACCTTGTAGTGTTTCATGCTAATGATTCACATGAGGATAATAACTTACTAGCTCTTTCTTTCCTCCTCATCACCCCAAGTATGAAGAGAAGCTATTCTCCCTCAAGATTCAACTCCATGGATCATATTCTGTTCATCTTTCATTCTCATCACCTACAATCTCTATGAAAAACACATCACTACTTTTTAGGATTCACTGAACACCTCAGGTCCACTAAGTAAATACTGATATGATCTTGGTTGGTTTATTATATTCCAGATTCAAGTTCCTTGTCTATGAAGTAAGAAGAAAACATTTTCTAGCACTATGAGATAGATTGTTCCTTCCTTGGCCAGAGAAGGTAAGATCACAATCCTGGTACCCTGGAGAATTCTCATGAGACATCCATACATATCCACCTCCTGATGGCAATGTATCCTCCATTCTTCTCACTGATGCTGTGAGCCTTGTTTGCTCTTTTGCAATCAGAGATAGGCCTTGAGCTCTAGAGGTTCATTTAGTACCAGCAGTATTTATGTCTTCTTTTTCTCTCCCCTGTGAAAAATAAAGGCCAGAGGCATGGGGCCCAGATTTATATGACCCCTCTCTCAGGCAGTGAGAGCATCTTCATTCAGTATTATCCCTGATGTGCAAAGAGTTGAGTATGTTCTTGGTGTTCTCTTTGATGTTGACCTCCCACCAATGCAGAAAGCTGGGTGTGATAGGAAATGGTTAAAGCTACAGATGTCTGTGGTCCTGATCTCAGCTTATATTATAGCTATATCTGTGAGATGCAGTAATAATAATGTCTACCTCATGGAATTGTTCCATTAATTGGTCTAAGACACATAAACAATCTGTACACAAAACACCCAATGGAAATTAGCTTTTCAAGGGCTGGACTAGCAGTTAAGAGCACTGACTGCTCTTCCAGAGGTCCTGAGTTCAATTCCCAGCAACCACATGGTGGCTCACAACCATCTGTAATGGGATCTGATCTGATGCCCTCTTCTGGTGTGTCTGAAGACAGCTACAGTGTACTCATATAAATGAAGTAAATAAATCTTTAAAAAATTTCTTAAAAGAAATTAGGTTTTCAAATTTGCTTTCCCCCCTATGGCTGAAGACCAGTTAGTAACCAATGGCAACAAGTTTGATTTTGATTCCACTCTTTCCTTTTGTTCAGGCAGCCATGGCCAAAGGAAAGAGGGAACATGAAATTTGGGGCATAATCATTATATCTTTTGAAATGATAACTCTACTTACTGTTAATCATTATATGATTAATATGGGTCAGGTTTCTGTTGCTTCAACAAGACAAGCTTATGTTTTTCTTAAGAAACAAATAGATTAAGGATAACCAGATGGCGGTACAGTAGTTTTACCCTGACTGTGACCAGACTCTTTCTTCTTATTCTCTTATCCTCATATGTGATGAGATATCTTTGCTCTGTCACTTTCATATTCCAGCCCATCAGAGGAGGAGAATGTGGGCTTATCCTTGAGAAAGGGCATGAGCTGGGAGGTCACCCACATTATTACCTTCACATCAGTTGTCACACCCAATAGCAAAGGTGACTGGAAATACAGTTTTTCTTCTGAGCAGCCATGTGCCCAGAAAACATGGGAATGAAAAAAGAGGCATGGTGATGGAGTGGCTGGGTAAGTTGCCACCCTCCCCCCCAAGTCATCTCAGTACTCTTGGTGTTGATTACTTTTTTGTTAACATGATACAAGACTGGTCATCTGGGAAGAGGGAACTTCATTTGAAAAAAAAATGCCTTCATCAGATTAGACTGTAGGCAAGGGGGTAGGGGCATTTTCTTGATTAATGATTCATGTGACCACTATGGACAGTGCCAGCCCAGAAAAAGGTGGTCCTGTTCCCCATAAGAAAGCAAACTGAGAGAGCTGTGGAGAGCAAGTCAGCAGGGAGCACTCCTCCATGGTTTCTGGTTTGGTTCCTGCTTCCAGGTTCCTACTCTGCTGGAGTTTCTGCTTTCCTGGAGTTTCTTGGCTTCATCAATAATGGACTGTAAGTGCAATGTATAAACCCATAAACCTTCTCCTCCCTGGATTGCTTTTGATCATGGTGTTTATCACAGGAATAGAAAGCAAACTAGGATATTTCTGATCTTTTTCAAAGTTAAATTGATTGTCCATTTGAATCCTATCCTACTACTGCATAGCATGTCCTTTTGAGATAAAATGTCCATCTTGGAAGAAAGCTGATGAAAATGTAGGATGTTAAAGGGGAGGTGACATAATAGGACATTTTAAGGCAGTGGTTCTCAACCTTCCTAATGTTGTGACCCTCTAATACAGTTCCTCATATTGTGGTGATTCCGAACCATAAAATGATTTTATTGCTACTTCATAACTGTAATTTTGGTAAGGTTGTGAACTGTAATGTAAATATTTTTGGAGATAGAGGCTTGCCAAAGCAGTTGCAACCCACAGATTGAAAAACCAATGTTTTAAGGGTAGGTGAAACATTCTATCCTTCAGGGAAACTCATTAAGCTCAGGAAACAAACAACTTCAATGGTTCAGGAAGTCTCTGAAACTGACCAGATACACTAGATCCCTCCCTCCCCAAGCATATATATCCTATAGTGGCTGTTGAGAGATGCTCTTAGACCAGCGCTACTGCCCAGAAGATGCCTGACATAGTTTCCCGGATGTTGAGTTGCCCACAAGTCATGCAGTGAGCTCCCGTGTTCCCCCTTTCATGAGCTGTCACCCATGATGGCGTGGGCTTTTGCTGATGCAGCTGTCTCTGAGTCATTTCTGTTCCTGTAAGTCCCCCTCACCCCATCCATCCATTGTCTTAGTTAGATCTTCTACTACTGTGATAAAACATGAAGATCAAAAGCAATATGGGGAGGAAAGAGCTTCTCACAAATTTTAAGTACCACTGGAGAGTTGGGGGAGAGTCTACAGTTTGTTAAAGTTGTGGTTAAATTGGAGTTGGAAACACAGGTCTTGGAGTTAGTATGCAGTTCATCCCCCTGAAGGATGAAAAGGAGGCCATTAAGATGCGGCTCAGCTGGGACTCTCTGGCAAGGAATGAACTGGGAGCTGAACGTTGGACTGCACGCAGACCATTCTAATAACTAATCCTCTTTGTAACGGTCCATTTACATGTTAGAAGATCTACAAAGCAGGAAGCATAGAAATGGGCTTTGAATTTTCTTCCTTAGATTTCATTTCCAATTAATCTTTCCGAGACAAGGACTGCAATCGCCACAAACTGTTCTGAAGCTTTCAAGAGAAGGCTTTGCTCCTTGGGACAAGACGTTAACATATTAAGGAAGAAGAAAACAACTTAGTGTTTGGCCAGATAATGTTTCCTTTCAAATATGAAAACAGTCTTTTAATAATAATATGAAGTATAGAAATTTTATTTGAAGTAGACATTTGGCAGCTTATTTAGAGTTTCAGGACTGGAGAAGACGGCCTGGGATATTTTGAGGGTGAGGGAAACAAGGTCCAAAGATGCTGAGCAGTTCTCAGGAGTTGGCTCTTCACATTAGTGGTAGAGTTGGGATTCAAACTCGGCCTCCCCAGCCCTCGCCCACACCGACTGCTACCCAGCCTAGATTTTGTTGATTATGACAAAATTGGGTGGCATCCTCAGCCTGATAAATACCTTGGAATTTTAAGACACTGCCTGTGATCTGTGAGTGGGAAGGTTTTGTGTTCTAAGCAAAGCACTTGCCCCCGAGAAGAGAATAGGAGCTGCGGGTTTGTCCGGAGCAAGGGGCTGGTGGATGTGATCTCAAAGGCAACACAAGTGTGACACCTTGTCTCCTGCCTACATAGCCTTTCCTCCTTCGCTTCTCTCTGGCCGGAACCCCTGTTTATTATATCTCCATCACACTGTGGTTAACAGGAAGCCTTGTCACAGTTTCTTTAACTTTACATAGGACCATAGCTGTATTTTAGAATACAGTGAAATGGAAGGCTTTTTTCCTAAAAGATAAGCATGCGCAGTTACATCATCTTAAGTCTTTCAAATCTCATACTTTTACTAGACTGAAGGATTCCTGTCTTTAAGTAAATTTCCTCACCCCATTAGCTGGCCAGTCTCAACCAGGAGAGCTCAGTGGGAAAGGCAGAAAGTTTCCATGGGAGAAAAAGAACCTCAGAGGAGCTTTTCCAAGGGGTGAGAAGCCAAGACAGAGAGTCCCAGAGCCACAAGAGGGAAGGGGGAGTAGGAGACAAAGGAGAGGGTGAGAGATTCTCAGGACAGTTTGGAGAGCTGCCAAACACAAAACTTGCAACTTCATCACCTTGTCTAGGGTTGGCTATAGTTGTGAATTCCAGGCTTTCCCAACTTATTTAACCAGTCTCTAATTATTCCAAAGTCACACAACTTCCTGGACTCATTCCCTGACATACAGAGCTCCTCAAAGGCAGCCCTATGTTGGTGAGTAAGATGTCCAGCGGAAACCTGGGGCCTGCTGCCTGGGATCTTGCCATCTGTCTTATTTAGGATTTTTATTCCTGCACAAACATCATGACCAAGGAGCAAGTTGAAGAGGAAAGGGTTTATTCAGCTTACATTTCCACATCGCTGTTCATCACTAAAGGAAGTCAGGACTGGAACTCAAGCAAATCAGGAAGCAGGAGCTGATGCAAAGGCCATGGAGGGATGTTTCTTACTGGCTTACTTCCCAAGGCTTGCTCAGCTTGCTCTCTTATAGAACCCAAGACTACCAGCCCAGGGATGGCACCACCCACAAGGGGTCCTCCCCCCCCCCCTTGATCATTAATTGAGAAAATGCCTTTACAGCTGGATCTCATGGAGGCATTTTCTCAACTGAAACTCCTATGTGATAACCCCAGCTTGTGTCAAGTTGATACAAAACCAGCCAGTACACCAGCTATGCTGATCACGATCTTTCAGGCCCTAAGAGTGGTGGGAAGTTGCTTAGAATATGCTTTAGGTAGGTGATATATCACCCCAACCAAGACATGATCTTGGCATGAACACTGAGTAGTGATGTATTGGTAAACATCAAAAGAAGTAATGAATTCCAAGAAGTTTCCACTTTCCAAGAAAGTGAGCTGGGGCAACTCAAGGGAGCCAGATTTTTTTTTTCTTCCTGAGGACAGAAGGTGATTTGTAATGCTCTGCAGGACACTTCTGAGAGATTGTGCATAGGCTTCTGTGAGCAGTGAGAAAGGCTGCCCCAGTGCACGACCTGAGCCACCAAGACACATAAATTCCCTAGACTCTCTGGCAGCCCTCAGGAAATGACTCAAGGAAGGATAGTCTGAGCCCTGAACAGCTCTTTCAAGAAACAAGAGAGCTACGTCCAGGCAGCACTGTTTGTCAGGACTCTACTGGTGTCTTATCATTATTATTTTATTAATGACTCTGTTCTCTCAGAATGGGAATTTTTGCATCATGAGGGAGAATGAATGAATCTTAGTTAAAAGCTGCTAAGGAAGCCAGGTTGCTGGCTGCATCTACTTAGACCTTACTCCAAGCAATTTGTTCAACTTTTTACTATTGAGCAGGTATTTTAGACTTCATTTGAATTCAGTTAGTTGCATAGCTACCACATACCAACAGCTGCATGGAGTGGATAAAGTCCCTAGTGAACGTGTATAGTTGACGTGAGCACAGCAACTTCAACGTGAGCTATGTCAAGTAAACCAATGCCTTGGACTCATGGAAATGGAAAGGCCTTCCCCTGATCTGAATATAGATGATGACAGATGGTTGACATTTAGTTAAAACTAGTAGGTGTAGAAAGTACCAATCAAAGCTTCCTCATCCCAGCTGACTGCAGCCTGAGACTACAGAGACTCCCTATGGAGCTGTTCATTCTAGAGGGGCAGAGTCCCTCCAAACACCAGGGTTGGTAGAGTAATGATTCATACACGAGGCAAGAAGAAATGGTTGAACACAACTCGGTAGCTGGTATTGGTTCAAACTTCTAGAGTCTGACACCGGCAGTTTATTTCAGGCATACTTAAATATAGCACGATTTTGGAAAAAAAGCTTACTGATGATAATTAAACTAAGTCCCACGTATACGACAAAACTTAAGCAATGTGAGAACACTGGAACTCTTCAAAGTACATGTGACACCTCCTGTAAGGATGGATGGTTCTGTTTCCTGAGAAATGGTGCTCAAGATAAAGGTCCACGGAGAATGATTGAGATGTACATATCAGGAGAGGTCCCGGATGGTGCAAAAAGTTGTCTTAAAGGACATGGGGATGGATTCTATTGCTCGAGAAAGATGCTCAAGGCAAAGATTTGGGAAGAAAGAGTTGGGAATAAATGTGACAGCTTGGGGGATTCAGGTGTGGCCTGGCTCAACTTACAGTACCAGGCTGTTAACTATATCTATTCCTAGCTTTCTGGGCAGGAAACAGGCAGCCATCTCTTCTGTTTTGTTTTGTTTTTTTAAATATTTATTTATTTTATGTATGTGAGTACACTGTAGCTGTCTTCAGACACACCAGAAGAGGCATCGCATCTCATTACAGATGTTTGTGAGCCACCATGTGGTTGCTGGTAATTGAACTCATAACCTTTGAAAAAGCAGTCAGTGTTCTGAACCGCTGAGCTATCTCTCCAGCCCCCATCTCTTCTGATGAAGAGACAGCTCTGCATTTCTCTAGAATTATCTGTGAGCACACAGGACTCATGTCGTCTACTGCTTTTCAAATTCTTATGTGCTGGACACTGATGTCCCAGTTGCAGGGCGACAACAAACTGGAATAAGTGGGGTAGACAGTCAGCTAGCAAACACCTATAGTAAAATGGTAGTGCAAGATGTGAATGCTGCTGTGCCAGACAAGACGACTAGGAAAATCCCTTCTGAGGGGTGATAGTTAAGACCTGAGAAAACCTAAGAACTGCTTCACATGTCCACTCAGGCAAAAGTTAATAGGAAGAGAAAGTAGCCAAGGCCTGACACTAGAGTAGGTTTTACTTAATTGAGGAGCAGTAAGCAGGTATCTGAATGAGTAGGAGATGGGAAAGTAGTGAGCATGGGAGGGGTCCAGGAGTGCAGTGTCTAACATCTTGTTGGTCATTAGATGGGTTTGGACTTATCCCAAGCTCTACAGAATGCCACTGTGCAGCCTCCTGTAATGCCATGCAGGTTTACTCCCTAGATCAGGAGCTGGAAACTCACGTGGCCACAGTCAGAAACACCATTGTTTATCTTGTTGGAAGTGACTGGCTGTTTCTCTGTTCCAGGGCACTGTGGTCATGCAGAAGTGACCAGTGCTGCCAGATGTCACTACCCATCAATGACAATGTAGACATAGGTATTTCAATGTGAACACTTCCATTTTAAAAATAGGAGCCAAATTTCAAACTAAGCACTCATAGACACACAGAAGGAGAAAGGTAGCTGGAGATGATGCCTAGCAGATTATACCTTCTGCCAGAGTCTATCATTTCCAGAGAGTTTAGATTTTCATTCAGTTAAAGTGCTGGAGGGAAGAAACTTCCAAATGACGGCCACACCAAGTCACCAAGAACTGTGTAGTAACAAGCAGCAGCATTTCCAGTACATGATCCTTGCTGAGGAGGACATAATCTACTTTTATGCAGTGACCCTTTTACTTAGGGTACAGGTGCTGAGCTCACACTATAGTAGAGGACAAACATGGATGGGCTTTCAAAACACTGTGTTTAAAAAGATATCACACACTGGTGACACAAATATATCCAAGGGGATCAAACTTCACAGACTATGAATTCTCTATGGTCTATAAAAATGAGTGTTCTCTTGGGGGACATCTACAATGTGTGGATGTGGCAAAGATGTCCCTTCTAGCAAGGATGTCCTTTCTAGCAAGGATGTCCTACCTGGAGAGCCACTGGAGGGGTGAGGAAACCAGCTGATTTTAACACTCGAATGGGCTGGTATCAGGGATACACACAGACTGGGGTTTGCAGGAGTTAACACAACTGGGAACTAGCTATCCATATTTGTTAAATTTATCTCATGGGATATTTCCGAATGAGTGATAGTGAAGAAGGCTAAGGATGGAGGAAGGAGAGAGGGCAGAAGGAGGGGGGGAGGAGGAAGGAAGGGGGAAGAAAAGGGGGAGAGGGAGAGGAAGGGAATGCCTAGGACATTATGATGCTTATATCTCTAAGTATGCAGAGTTCTAATATACCTATTGAATGTGTCTCAGTCAGCAGATATCCAGAACTTCTAGTCTTTACTAAATACTAGTAGCAGTACGAAATAGATATTCAAATAAGCAACACTGTAGAATCAGTGACATGATATGTGATTATTATATCAATATTTTTCTCATGTAAGGAAAAAAGAAAACATAAATCATGATCAAGAAGTTTGAAAAGAAAAATCCAACTAAAATTTTCTCTTATCCCTAGAGGATTGTCTGAGGAAACAATTTAATAAATTTTGATGGACCAGCACAAGGGTCTATAACAAGTCACTAAAATTCTTTTTTCTGTCTACGCAGAAACATGTAAAATGTCAGATGAAAATTTAACATAAAATAGAAATGTTGCTCAAGTGACCAGTGGGAGAACAGTTGCCCGTAAGCCAGCTGGAAGGATGCAGCAGCCGCTGCCTCGGGGGTGCTGTGGTTGAGTATTGTTTGTCCACCCATGAAATCCACACTGACATTTAATGCCGGTGATGAGCCATTAGGAGATGAAATCAGGTGGGGATTTAGGAGGCAATTAGGACTCTGTCATCATGCCTGAGTTAATCCACTCATTGAATTGCTGGGTCTTGAGAGTGGGTGAGCTAGAAGAAGAGCCGGTTTGCTTAGATCTCTAATTAGATAATACCCTTTGCTACCTTGGAACTCTACTGCAATATGATCATCACTAAATGGATCTTCTTGTCCTTGAACCAGTACCATGAACCATACTTAGGCTCCTTTCTTTATAATGTGCCAGTATGTTATTTCATCTTATTTAAAATGTCAATATGATGAGACCAGAGCAAAAAAGAATTGAGACAGGGTCTCACTATGCAGCTCAGGCTGTCCTAGACTCACTTGGTAGACCAGAGCCTCATAGAGACCTTCCTGCCTCTGCCTCAAGAGTATTGAGATTAAAGGTGTGTGTCACCATCCCGGGCAAGACTGGGGTAAATGATGTCATTAATCTTTTGTTATATCACTCTACATATTGTACCTTAGTAAGACATTTCTGTAAGATATTTAAATATTATAGCCAAGGCTTCAGGGTGTGCGTGTGCGTGCGTGTGTGTGTGTGTGTGTGTGTGTGATAATACATAAGGTTTACTCATCACACACTGCATCAAACCCTCAGCTCAGGGAGTCTTTTACAACTCAAAGACAGGTGTAGCTTTCTATTCTGCTTTGCAGTTTATTTTATCATCCATTCACCACACCAGGCTCTTTGGAGAATAAACACCAAGAGGAAGAAGACCACATAATTTCATCAACTGTTACCTGTGGTCATCTGCCAAGTTTACTGGGAAAAAAAGGGAACACCCCTGTTTTCTGACCCAGCATCCCCCAAAACCAACCCACAAGTGTTTGAGATAAAAACAGAAATTGCATAGGTAGGGAGTGTGTGCTGTCTGGGAAGCCCATAATGGAGACAATGCTGTGGCTCAGAGCACTGCTCTGAGTAATTCAAGATAGGGCTCTGGCGGTTCTGCCTTTCCCATCAAAACAAATGAAAATAAAGCTGCCAAGTTTTAGAGAGAACAACAACTTAACTGCCACTATCAACACCACCAAGTGAGAGTTTATTTTTGTTGGGTATTTCTTGGGCCCTGTCTATTCCAAAGCTGAAAGGCATTTGTAACTTCAAAGGTTGGCTTGTAATTTCTTTGTCATCCTCAACATAATATAGTTTGAAGATTCATGTGAAGTTCCAGGACAGCCAGGGCTACACAGAGAGACTCTGTCTCAACAAAACAAAACAAAACAAAACAGACAGACAGACAGACAGACAGATAGAGTATTTATGTGAATTTGAATTCACATAATTTCGATCCCTGTCTTTTCTACCCTGGCCATAAAACATTGAGCATGCAGTCAAATTTACTTTTATAGTTAATCCTTGGTTATCTAGAGCAGGAAAGTTTAAGGCAGTGGCTCTGAACCTGTGGGTCCAGATGCCTTTGAGGGTTGAACAGCCCTTTTCACAGGGGTCACCTAAGACCACTGGAAATGTTTTCATTCTGATTCGTAACAGTAGAAAAATTACAGTTTTCAAGTGGCAACAAAAATAATTTTATGGTTGGGGGGTCATCACAGCATGAAGAACTGCATTGAAGGGTTGCAGCATCAGAAAAGTTGAGAAACACTGGTTTAAGGAGATGTGAAGGGCTATTCAACATCAAGGGGAATAAATTCATGATTAATTGCAGCAGAAGTACTTTGGATGCCTCCCATTGCTGGGGCCAGGTATTGAGGTTGATCCCAACCCAACTGAGCTGGAATTATGCCAAAGGGGAAGGAGTTGGAGTGACCAATGGAGCCTTTGGGTATGTGTCTAGGAGTGGTATAGCCATGGTATCTTCTTACAAGGGCAGTAATCCCACCATGAGGACCTTATACCATTACCTCATGTAAACCCAACCATCTTCCAGAAGACCCACCTCCAAATATCACATTAGGAGATGAGTGTGGAATAACACAAATATTCAGTCCATACAGAGTATGTCCTAATGTTTTCCTGCCCTTTCTACTGGTTGGAATGGGAGACATGCTGGTTAGCTCTGTTGGGCCATGCAGATAAAAGTAATGTCTCTGGGACTGACAGAAAATTTAGACATAAGGAGTGTCGGGTCCTGACTCACTGGACAGAAGTCAGGTTCTACCCAGTGTAGCCATTGCTCCTGCCTGTCTCTACTGTATGCATCTGAACCTGATCTAGCTCAGGATCTTTAAGGCTGAAGGCTAAGTCTCTCTGGAGGACAGGTATCTTCCATGCGATGCACAACATCTTCAAAGAAGTGACTGCCAGATGCTCAAAACTTCCATAAAATATAATCAAAATGACACTCTTGATGATTAATGATCATATGTAAAATGAAGACATGTTCTAAGCACTTTCACTGGACTAGTCTATTTATTATGTCTTAAATCATGTGAAATCTTGTCTCAGATTAATTGCTTTTGAGCATGCCTGTTGAGGACAGCTGTCTCCTTTTTCACTCTGTAAATGTTTACCTCTGGATTCTGACAAAAGATGTAGCTATCACTCCTTGGAGATCTTTCGGTAGAGTCCGACCCTTTGTCAGATCTCTTAACCTTTTAGTCATTATACTCCATGAAGCTTTTAGACAGGCTTTTCTATAATCATCCCACTGGGAAATTTTAAATTAAAGACTGTTTTACTATTATTATGTGTGTGAAGGGGGTGGTACACTATGCCATGGTGCACACACAAAGGTCAGAAGACAAGTTTTTGGAGTGGTTCTCTCTTCCACCTTTATGTGGACTCTGAGTGAAAAATGCAGGCTGTCTGGCTTATGTTGCAACTGCTTTTGTCTGTGGAGCCATCTCAGTGGCTCTCACCATGAAATCTTAATACTGTAGATATGGCCTGTGTATCCCCTCATGTATATCTGTGCTCTGCATCTAAAATGGGTGTGATACAGTTTTTGTCCCTCAAGGGTTGATTTTTTCCCCCTATCAAGAAAGTGAGATCCAGAACATAAAATATCGCATGAGATTATTGAACTACTGAAGTTGGCAAGAGAACTGAGTAGCTGTGATTGTCTAACAAACTCTGTGGAACTGATTTTCTGTTTAACAAGAATTCAAGAATCTAAATAAGTTGTCAGTTGATAAACTATTAAACTTAGCTCAGAAAGTTCAAAGAATTGATTGAATACATTGTTAGTGTAAACCCTCCCCTCTCTCTGTCTCTGTTTCTCTCTCTTCTTTGTTTAGTGTATATGAGTACACTGTAGCTGTCTTCAGACACAACAGAAGAGGGCATCGGATCCTACTCCATATGGTTGTGAGTCACCATGTAGTTGCTGGGAATTGAACTCAGGACCTCTAGAAGAGCAGTCAGTGTTCTTAACCACTTAGCCAACTCTCTAGCCCCAAACCCTTCCATTTCTCATTCACACAAATAAGATTTCTGAGCTATTTTATATGTAAAAATAGAAAATACTATAATAATTGATGCCTAATTTTGATTCATTCCAAGAGTGAAAATTATTTATTTATAGAAATAATTCGAATAATGACTACCCATTTAGACCTGCATTTCTGGTAAATGACACCTTTCATGTCTTATGATTTACAATAACTTATGTTAACTTTCACTAAAATTATAGTAACTAAATTCAGGATACATTTTCACACTTTGGGGCTCTTTTATTTAGGAACTAAATGAAGCCATACTAAGTAAAAAATGTTAATGTCAGACTATATGCATATATCTATAAATGAATGTATCTATATGTAGATGAATATATATTTTTATATATTTGCATCTACAGATGTATATTCCACATTTACCTTTCTATCTCTGTCTGTCTATCTATCTATCTATCTATGACATATGTGAATATCCATATAGTCTAGTTTTCTTTCAATTGTGATAAAATAGTCTCACTAAGACCAATTTAGATGAGAAAATGGTTTATTTCAGCTTACATTTCCAGGGCAGAATTCATTATCGAGGAGAGTCAGGGCAGGAACAGAGTAAAAAACAAAAACCAAAAACCAAAAACCAAAAACCAAAAAAACAAAAAACAAACTTGGAGACAAGAACAATGGAGAAAAGATATTTACTGACTCATTCTCCTGTTTGCTCCCTGACTCATGCTCAGCTAACTTTTTTATACAGCCTAGATCCACCTTCCTAGGAATGGTGCTGCCCACATTGGGTGAACCCTCCTAAATCAACCAGCAATCAGACAGTGACCCAAAGACGTGTCCATTGGCCATTCTGAGCAAAGAGTTTCCTTAATTAAGGTTCCCTCTTCTCAGGCAACTTCGTTTGTATCATGTTGATAATAAAAACTAGCCCTGAGTAGTTGGTTAGGTTTCCAGGCATGATGTTCCTCCTATTGAGTAGGTCTTAACTCAAATTAGACAGCTATTGATTAGCCACAAACTATAGTGTCACTATAGCATGCTTAGGCTGTCTTCATTGTTGTGGTTCATAGACTTTACAGCCTGGTAGGACTGTTGGACTGTTGTTTGCTTTCCTCCCTTGTCAGCTTGCATAGCATCTTACATTGAGAGTGATTCCTCAGGAAGGGCCTTTCAGGTCAGATCCAGCTCAGATCCTCTGAGTCCTGTGTCTGAAATGTGTGAGGTCTTCAGCAATGGGGCTTACCTTCAACCTGTGGGAGACTGCCAAAGGCAATAGCAATAACTTATAATGTTTTGGGAGTCACTTGGTCAACTCTGACCAACAACTTGAGAGAAGGTTTTTTATGCCTGGTACTGGAGATTTTGTTAGGTAGTTTAAAATTAATCAATTAATCTATCTATCCATCCATCCATCCATCTTCTATCTATCTATTGATACACATACATATAATGTATACACATAATGTATACATGTGTATTTGCATATACATGCATTATATGTAATTTTAGGTAAATATAAAACAATATGATTTCTTATGGCTTTTTCAGACATCCTTAGTGATGTTTTTCCCTCCTCTTTTTCCTTCTGTACCGACCTCCATCTCTTCAGGTAAAATATCCCCATTTTCCTATTTCTCTCTATATTTTTAGAAGATTTAGAAGATTTTTAAAACAAGCAAAATATACTCCACACCTTAAAGTATACCCTTTTAACCATTTAATTCCACATTGTAAAATGCTATATGTCAACTTAGAATTAAAAATAAGTGAGATTATCTTATGGTGGAAGTGGGATTATGATTATAGGTCACAAAAAAAATGTCCCAAAGTATGACAGGTATAAGAGGTAGAGTCTGGAAAATGGGCTACAGATTGCCGTGTGGCAAAGTTCATTTTCTTTTTAGCCCTTCCTTGCATGGGGCCAAGTGGTAAACAGAAAATGAGGACATGCCTTGGTCAGCTGCATTCTGGGCAGCCCCACCATCCAGAAAGGCTCCACAAAAGTGGCCAATTTTCCACACTGGTCTAAGTGGCCCACACTGCCACCTGAGGCCATGGTGATGTTCAGGCTATGCTGCCACCGAGGGCCATGACTGGGTCCTTGGTCCTGTTTCAGCCAAGGTCTGTGTTGATGTCTGTGGCCTGTGTTACTACTGAAGACCATGTGCATATCCTCGGTTTGTACTGCAGCCTAAAGCCACGTTGATGTCTGTGGGCTGTGCTACCACCTAAAGCCATAGTGATATCTAGGCTTGTGCTGCTACTGAGGGCCTTGTCTGGTTCTGAGGACTTAACTGCAGCGGGGGGCCATGTTCATGGTCTGTGCTGTTGCCAGAAACTATGCGGAGGCCTGTGATTCAGGTTTCAGCTGACTGTTAAGGGCACAGAAACTACTTGTGCAGTGATATCAATGATTGCAGATGTATAGTTGAGAAAGAGAGACATGGACAACTTTTCAGACAACCTCTATCTCCATTTCACAACCCATCCCCAAAGTAGCAGCCTAAACAGGAAGCCATCAAATTGCCTTTAATCCCAGCACTCGGGAGGCAAAGGCAGGCAGATTTCTGAGTTCGAGGCCAGCCTGGTCTACAGAGTGAGTTCCAGGACAGTCAGGGCTACACAGAGAAACTGTGTCTCAAAAAACCAAAAAAAAAAAAAAAAAAAAAGTGTGACAGAGACACTAACGTTAGCTCTCCATATGGCTGCTGGGGGTGGGAGAGGGGGTGCAGAAGGTGAATAATACTGTTCTGTTTAGGGAGGAGGCCACTGAGAGTTTGACTATGTTTCAGTGAGTATAAAGATAACACAAATTGGACTTTTTTTTGAGTGGGTAGGTTACAAGGGTGGGTATAGTGGAATTTTAATATAGCAACATGGCTGCTCTGGCAAGGGATTAAAAAGACCTTCTAGATCTGTGTGATCTGTTGGGATGCAGACACGCAGGCCTTGGTACATACATTTAGTCCCTAACAATGAAGGTAAGGTTAGTGTAGAAGAAAGCAGCCATGTTTGAAAGTGATGTCTAATTGAGGGGCAGACAGAGTAATGAATCAGAGAAAGATTTGACAGAACGAGTGAGAGGATATGCACAACTCTCATGAGAACAGACAGGAAAGAGAGGTGACTTAAAAGAGCATCACAGGGAAACAGAGTCATTTAGTTCTATTGACTTCAGTTGAGTATAGAGCAGTAGAGTGGAGTTCATTAGGCAGTTGAAACCAGAGAATGAGGAAAAAATGAGATTAAAACAAATTGCCAGGGTTAGTTTGAGGCCAAGCAGAGCAATTCAGTAAGAAGCCAAGAGAAGCCAGTATAAATCAGTCAGCTTGGAGAGGAGTTTGAGTCAGAGCAGCTGAGTTGAACCAGTCAGCCAGAGTTCAGAAAGAATTAGAAAGGGTGAACTTCAGTAATAGTATCAGGGTTTGGTGCCCACCCATGGGATGGATCCCAAGTGGGGCTGGTTACTGAACACTTTTTCCTTCAGACTCTGCTCCATTTTTGTCCCTATAGTTCTTTTAGACAGGCACCATTGTGGGTCAAAACTTTTGAAGGTGGGTTGGTGACCCATCCCTCCACTGAGGGCCCTGTCTAGTAGATACCAGAGGTGGTCTCTTCAGGGTCCATCTCCCCAGTGTTGGGCCTCAGTGGAAGTGGAAGCACCTAGTTCTGTAGAGACTTGATGCCTCAGGGAAGGGGGATGCCTGGAGGTGGGGGCACTCTCTCAGAGGCAAAGGGGAAGGGGGAATGGGGTGAAGACCTTTGTGAGGGAGGGCACCATTTGGAATGTAAATAAATAAAATAATTAATTAGCAAAAGAGAAAGGGTGAGCTTCCACTGATATGACAATTACATCTGATGAATAAAAGTTACTTTTACCGGTGGGAAGAGGACATGGAAGGACTGGAAAAATGGTATGATGGGGTCCATGATGTGGGATTCCCAAAGAATCAATACAAATATTACGTTTAAAAGTGGCTTAATCTTTGAATGTACTAACCTTCCCCTCTTTGACCAGCTGATTTGGACCATGTTTGAAGAGCGGTCCCAACCCTTGGTTTCCTTGTCGATATTGCTCCGTGTCTTGGGCAGCTGGCCAGCAGAGTGATGTTTTCAGTTACTTAAATAATTTGAGCAAGGCAAAATTGTTTACCCTGTGCCAGCCCCAACAAGCTTGGCCTCTCTCATCCAGTGAGCTGTACCTCTTCTGCTTTGGAGAATCACAAGTGGGGAGAGCAACCCAATAATGGGATATGCATACATATCCACCCCCACCCCCACCCCCAAACAGAAGCAACTCTAGAGAATGTTTAGTTTCTCTTGTATTTTTCTAGACTTGGGGAATGTGGAATTTTCCAGAAACAAATGTGTGTCTAGATGAATGGGGACGTTTGAATATTTATATGTTTATTTATTTATTCATTCATAGAATTATCATGGCTTCTCTGATTTTACAGCATTTCCTTATTCCTTCCCAGTAATGTGGCAAGTTAAGATGGTTGGCTTTGAAAAGTAGGGAAGAATGTTGTGATGCTTCTGGGGGTGAAATGGAAACTCTTGTGGTTGATAAAGGAGAGAGAGAGAGAGAGAGAGAGAGAGAGAGAGAGAGAGAGAGAGAGAGGGAGAGAGAGAGATATGTTTCAATGGTTTTGGGAGGTCGTTGGTTACAAAATACTTTGGTTCTCAGCACAAATGAACAATTTGTTTCTAGTCATGCTTTGGTTTCTTACTTACATTAGCAACATTCTTAACGTTTATTATGTTGACTTAAATTTGTTTTTACCTACCCAAAACAAATGGTAGAAATCCATATCTGCCAGTATTTTTGTTGTTGTTTTTATTTGGAAGTGTGTGTTTTTCTGACTTTTAATTCAAATCATTTGCTCATTCAGTTTAAGGACAACATCTTGGTTTCTGTATTCATTTGCCTTTCCTCTCTAGTCTGAACAGCATAGGCACTATGTTATTCATTCATGTATTCAGTTGACACACACATGCTGACTACTTATCACGTTCTCAGAACTGGACTGGGGGCTGGGATGAGGGGTGTCGGAATTCCTGCCCTTGGAAAGCTTTCTCTGGATTGCCCTGCCTCCTTGGCACTGCCCACAGTCTCTGTGCATCTCCTGGGAGTGATGTTTATTTAACTGTAGGTCAGCAAGGCTGGTGGGGCATTCTGGCTTTTTTCCCCCTAAGGATCAAGCACAGTGAGACTGGTATGAACCAGGCTTGTGGAATCTATACATTCCTCCCCTGTTGCACCAGGCAGCTGCACAGAAGACTTCTGAGATATTTACAAGTTGATAAGGCAGCTGAAACAAATGAGAAGAATTACAGTTATATTCCTGGAGGAAGGTCAAGGTGTTGAACTGGGGGTGTGTGTGTCTTGTCTGTATCTAAATGGATGAATATGCCCTTTGGGATTTAGCTGTAATCCACAGGATTTTTGAGCAAATCTCTTTCCCTGAAAGAAATGATAAATCAAATAACATAGGGAGATAACATCTTACAAAATAGGTCTGGAAGCATCTAGACTAGTGGTTTTCAACCCATGGGTCGTGACCCCCTTGTAGGGTGGGGGCTGTCAAAACATCCCTTTCAGAGGGTTGCATACCAGATATCTTGCATATCAGATATTTATGTTACCATTTATAACAGTAGCAAAATTACAGTTACAAAGTAGCAACAAAAATAATTTTATGGTTAGGCGTTACCCCAACATGAGTAACTGTATTAAAAGATCTCGGTATTCAGTATCTGATCTAGAAGCAGATTGTGCATTCAAGAGCTCTGGGGGAGGCTGCTCCCCTTGCATGGGATGGATCTTGGGTTCAAGTGCTCATCCTCCCATGACTCTGTTCTCCCAGCACTGAAGAAGGGGACTCTTTTGACTGATTTGGAGATTTATGTGTTCTTTTTGGGTGCTGAGAGTTGACTCAGTTATAAATCTCAACTCATAGCTCATTGTCCTTGGTTTGGCTGTTTGTCCATACTGCCTTTTTACCCAGTCTACTTCCCTTTTCCATGGCAGGTAGATGTTCTTTAAAATGTTTATTACTTGGGCTGGGAATAGTGGTGCATGTCTGTAATAATAGTACTAAGAAGGCTGAGGCAGGGGGATTTAAAGTTTGAGGATTACACAGTGAGAGCCTGTGTCAGGACAGCAGTGAAGAATATATTGTTTGCTCTGTATGTTTTTAATCTTTTAATTATTAGTCCTTTTCAGATATGTTAGAAAGTTTAGTGACAGCACAATGTGTACCTGTACTTAATGTCAACCTTTTCTGACAATTTGTCACACTTGCTTGAATTTACACAGATTGACCTAACATAAGCTATCAACATCATGATTAATGGTGCCCATCACCACAGCTTGAAAAGTGAACACATAGCCAGGCAGTGGTGGTGCACGCCTTTAATCCCAGCACTTGGGAGACAGAGGCAGGTGGATTTCTGAGTTTGAGGCCAGCCTGGTCTACAGAGTGAGTTCCAGGACAGCCAAGGCTACACAGAGAAACCCTGTCTCGAAAAACCAAAAAAAAAAAAGAAAAAGAAGAAAGAAAAGAAAAAAAGAAAAGTGAACACATTATATTTTTTTTCTATACCCAGTCCATGTTTAAATTTTATAGATTTTTGAAAGTGATTTCCTACAGAGCTTTAAAAATTTAGTAGTCAATTAAAATTTATATATTTTGCCCACCTAAATATTTCAATTATTTTTACAGATATTCCTCTTATTAAAAAAGAATCACATTGATATTTTAAAGGTATTTTTCTTTCTTTAAAAAAATTTAAGTTTATTTTAAAATTTTTACTTATTCGTGGTATTTTTGAGACAGGTTGGCCTCAAACTGACTTCTGTAGATGAAGATAACTTTGGACTTAGAATCCGCATGGGGATCACAGGTATCTGCCATCTCAAATTTATTTTTGACTGATGCGCAAAAACATAAAGGTCATATCCCTGTGTGGCCAGCATGTAAAATTTCAGTTCATGTATACGTGACTATTTAAGTCATGCTACACACATTTGTGCTTTAAAACATTTATTTCTTCATAGTGAAAATGATTAATATGTTCTCTATTCTTTCCGAAATGTATAGCCAGTTGTCATTATCTCTGCTGCATGATCACAGGACTCTCTGCTCTTGCTGTGGCTTCATGCCATTGGTCAGCCTTTCTCCATTCCTCTTCTCACTGCTGCTTTTCTCTTCTAAGTACCTGAGACTCCCGTGGTAGTCACATCTCAGTGGACTCGTGTGGTACTTGCCTTTGCTTACTTTATTCACTTAACATTATGCCATCCAGTTCCATCTATGTCATTGCAAGTCACAGAAATCCATTCTTTCCGATGAGCTTTATGCCACTTTTGTGGGTGTATAGGCATTTCAAAAACCACATTAATCAGTGTATGGGTAATCAGATAGTCACTCTTTCTCAGCTGTTGTGCATGCTGTGATCAACATGTGATGGTAGAATTGCCAGATCATAAGCTAATTATCTAATTATACAGTGCCATCTTCTGAGGAACTTCCATGGTGTACTAATGTCTTCTTACCAATAGTGCGTGCACCAGGGCTTCTTTTTCCCTGCATGATTGTCAGTGTGTGTTTTTTATCCTCTTTCTTAGTAATAACCATTCTTACTCATGAGAGGTGACACCTCATTGTGTTTTGGAATTAAGACAACGTCTCATGCATCCTAGGCTAACCTTAAACTTACTATACAGCTGAGGATACTCCGACCTCCTGGTCTTCCTGCCTCTATTCTCCAGGTGCTCAGATGACTGGTGTGTCTTGGTTTTATGGGGTGCTGGAGATGGAACCAACCCAGGGCTTCATGAACCGTAGGCTAGAATTCTAACAACTGAGCTTAATCCTTCCTGAGTCATACACTGAGTTGAGCAGTCTTTTGATTGCTCAACTTCCCTAGGTTTCCCATGTTGCCATGTTGCCATGTATTCTATCATACTCTTGTTGATCCCTGAGCAATCATAACTATAATCTTTTTTGGCTCAAGCTGATGAAGGCATGGGACCGTTTTCTGGAGAGCTGTATTCTTTTCAGTAGGGAACGCTGGCTAGATGGATACTGGACATTCTCATGGCTATGTGTCTGCTGCTGTTTCTATGTCCTTCCATAGAAGAGCTCAAAGCAAACAAAATATTTGTATCATTTCCAATGTAAAGTTTGTATTATTTGGTTTTACCTAGCACCAACTTTGCATTTGCCTCTTTTTCTCTTTTCATGATGTTTTTGGTTTTTGAGGTATATTTTATTTGCTTGTTTTCCTTATTACATGTGAAATAGCCAAAATAACAATAGCATTTTGACTACTGATAAATGACCTTAGTGAGTGACATTTAATATTTAGATGCCATTTTTCTTGTCTTGAAATCTACCCATTGTGTGTGTGTGCATGCATGTGCATGTGTGCATATAGAATATTTTATTTGGAAGTTTCTTGGAATCACTTTTTCTTCTATGTTACTATTTTTCAAGTCTGATATAGTTTTATGAGAATTTGTTCCAGTTTGATTTATATTCTAGGGCCTATTCACTGTTATTTCTGCTTGGTTACATTGCTTTTTTTTAACACATAAAACTCTTCCATATTGTATCTGTCCTGTTCCTGAAAATTAGATCCGTGTTCTTTGTACATGTGGCCATCTTAAGGCAGGGTTGGTATTCAAAACCACAGAGCTGTGTGTATCTAAAGAGTAGTTTTAAAGAAAAGTAACCCTTGAGCTTTCCTTCAGATACAGCCAGACAGTATCAATCAGTCGGCTACCCCATTCCCTCCAATGGTGACAGCAAGAGTTGGGGTGAATGTAGGGTTAACTGGAGAGAGTATCTCTAGGCAGTCATTTTTGTGGTGCATGGAGCAGTTTCTGACGTCTAACTCTGGAATCCCAGGGGCAGAATTAATGAGGAATTTCATGTGTATCCAAAGAACATCATCCCAAGAACTTACTACCTTCACTTCGGCATGTGTCTAAAAGCTCTTCAAATTGGTTGTCCATTTGGAAACTACAAAAGTTCTTTAGACAAAACAAAACAAAATTCTACTTGGTGCAGAAAGAAGCTTCTTTGATGAAGGGTGAGAGCTACACTTACCATAAAGCTAAGTATTTAGAGCATATAAAAAAAGTTATAAGATTTAGAATAAAGATAAACTCGGGGGCTACAGCACTCAGGAGAGCGGTCCCCCAGCCACACTCCCAGCAGCTCTGGAGAGCTGGCCCTGGTGGAGTGGATGCAGGTGAGCCAGCTCCAAGGACATAAAATGGGAGACCTGGCCTGGCCTTACCTGTGGCTAGCATAGAGAGAGCTGGTTCTAACCCTTTTGTGCTGCCACAGACAGGGACAGCCCTGGCCCTGTCTCTCTCCTGGGCAAAGCTGGAGAGCTGGCCCTGGTGGTGTGGATACAGGAGAGCTGGCAGACAGACCAACTTGGCTACTACCTAGGCCCAGTTCCAGGACTTTGAGTTAGCTCACCCCAACATCTACCCCATCTGTGAACTGCTGGAGTCGGTCCTGCAGAACTAAAGCTGCAGGATCTCCATGACACCGGGCAGCAATAGGATATCCAAGGAGTCCAGATGAGGATCCAGGATTGATCGTATAGCAAAAGCCAGAGACTTTGAACCAAACAAATGACTCGTTGCAATGAACACTTGCAAGGAAAGCTGTTTGGACGTGGTTGTACTTTGTGACACACTGTGACACACCGCAGCTTCTATGGTAAGATTTTGTTTTCGTTGTCATTCGGTTTTGTTTTCTTTAGTCTGGAGGTTGTAAGGGCAGAGGGCAGATACGGAAGGATGGGGAGATGAGTGGGAATTGGGGTGCATGATATGAAGTTCACAAAGAATCGATACAAAGGTTAAAATTAAAAATAAAGATCAGGATTTAGAACCCAGTCAGAGAATATATTGGCTTAGGAATGAGTATAGTAGGTTTTTCAGGTTCTGTGGCCTCACCAACCGTGTGTAGTTGGCTAGACTATAGCATGGTTGTTCACTCGCTGAGCAGACCTTAAGGTCAACTTGACAGCTGTTGGTTGTTCCCCCTGCAAAAGTGTCACTATGCACTGTTGAGGATATCTTGCTGTCCTATTGTGTTCCATAGGCTTTACAACTGTGCAGGAGTGCTAGCTAGCTTACTTCCCTGTTAGCTTGCATAATACCTTATTAGGAGGGCTAGCTCCCCAGGAGAAGGCTTTCAGGTCACTTCTAAATTGATTTCTCCACCACCCAGAAATGCTTATCTGAGCCCTTTGCTCCTGATGTTTCAAAGGTCCAGGGATTCTACTTCCATTACAAAGACCGTGTGGAGGACTGGCATGCGCAGGTGGGATGCACCGTAGAAAACAGACCGTGGGGAGGACTGGCATGTGCAGGTGAGATGCACTGTAGAAAACATAGAGAAACTGCCCGTGCCAAGCAACGTTGGCCCAACTCACATGTGGCCTGTGGATTCTCCATTCCGGCTTGTAGTCCTTTCTTTCATACCAAGGGTTTGGTCGGGGACCTTAAAGACTGAGTGCTGTAAGACCCCTTCATACCATTACCCCCTTAAAGACCGAGTGCTGTAAGACCCCTTCATACCATTACCCCCTTAAAGACTGAGTGCTGTAAGACCCCTTCATACCATTATCCCCTTAAAGACTGAGTGCTGTAAGACTCCCTTCATACCATTACCCCCTTAAACAACCAAGGAAGTCTACCTGCAGGAAATCTTAATGCTTGTTCAAAACCAGGGTGAGGATTCTGTGGTTCTGACTCATATGTATCAGCCTGATGAATGTTCTTCAGGGTCATGTAGCTTAAAAAGAAAAGATGACCTTCATTTATTGGCTCTACTTACTGAAATAGGGGACATTTTCCCTCCTGGCTATCTATTAATATTCTCCTCGAGTTCTAGAGAATAAAATATAAATGAGTGCTATCACTTCTGGAGTTTAATTTAATCTGTTAAATGGCTTAATACGAACACAAAACATACATGGCGTGTTGGGTTAATTTTCAAGTGTCAGTTCCTATTGAACTCTGTGCTGGCACACTCATTTATTTGAAATAACCTCCTAATACTAAGGCACCATGACTAGTATTCTATCTGCGGGCCATGATCTGTACCTTTTAAACATATTTACCATGCATCTCATGGATACACATAGTTTATTTTGCTGTGGCATTTAGTAAGGTTCTATGTAAGCTTATCTGAGGAAGGGACAATAGTTACAGTGTTTTCATTGTGTCAAGAGTGTATCCTCTGAGGGATGAAGAGTTGGCTCAGCTGTTGAAAATACTTTCTGTCCTTGCAGAGGACCCAGGGTCAGTCTCAGAGTCCCTATGGTGGCTCACAATCATTCTTGTCTCCAGTGCCAGAAGATTTGATGTTGTCCTCTGGCTTTGCAGCATGAGACTTTCACAAAGTACATGCACATCTGTGGAGCCAAAACATACACATAAAATCAAAATAAGTAAATCTCTAAATAATACCTCCTTTGTTTAAAAATATTGTATCTGCCAAGTTACCACACTTCTAGATGGATTATTCATGCCATGTAATTTTTCTGTAGTTCTGGGGATCAAATCCAGGCTTACACATGTTGGCAAACTAATCTCCAATGCTAATAAGGTGTTTACCAAGCCCTGTTCTCCATGTTATGCTAATGAAGTGTTTACTAAGCCCTGTTCTCCATGTTATGCTAATGAAGTATTTACTAAGCCCTGTTCTCCATGTTATGCTAATGAAGTGTTTACTAAGCCCTGCTCTCCATGTTATGTCAATCACATTTACCATATTGAAGAAATCAGGGAAAATAAAACAGACAAGATCATAGAGACGGCACTAGTACGCTAGGCAAAAAAATAAAAAATCAGGAAACATTCAGATGTTGAGGCCTGAGTTTCTGAGAGAAGAGGAGGAGCCATGACCAAGACTACAGAGTTTGAGTGTTTGCTATGACATACATGTGAGGTGTCTGTCAAGAAAGGCTGTCTGAAATAAAGGCCATTTAAATGTAGATACAGGCGTGACAAGGCATTGGCCCTATTAGTTGCCCATGTGCACCTGTAACTTAAATACCAGGGAGAGTAACTTAAAGTGGTGGGGGAGTTTATTTTGGCTCATGGCTTCAGAAGGTACACGGTTGCTTGACCCCATGCCCTGGGCAACACATCATAGCCGCAGAAGCAGGTGATAGTGGAGATCTTTCTTGCCTGACATCTTGAACTTAGCACGATCCTTCCAAGAGCCACCTGTGTTATCCCAAGTATCAACTGGTCATTCCTTTTTATTCCACTATTATTAAATTATATATTATTATTGTAGATATGTAATATATTACATATATTATATGTATATCACATATATTACTTTCTACATATGTCATGTTGCATATATTATATATTACATATATTATATGTTACATATATAATATATTACACATATATTTCTCTGTTTTGGTTATCCATTGTTCCACTGATGGACATTTGCATTCTTTCCAGTTTTTGTTGATTATAAATGAAGCTTCTGTAAACCCACTTGCTTGAGTCCTTATGTAGAAAAATGCTTTCTTTTTTCTTGGCTAAAGATCGGGAGCAGGTCACTGGATGTTAAGAGAAGCACATGTTTAGCTTTGTCAGAAACTGCCCGAGCACTTTCCAAGGGAGCTGTGTGATCTTGTACACCTACTGGTAGCATATGAGAGGTCCTGTCTGCCTCCTGGCTGGCACTTGGCATTGTAAGCTTTTTAAAATTACCTTTCAAATTTAGACGTTTTAAGAAGTAGCAAGCTCTCTAATTGTTATTAAAATACCTAAACTGAGGAAGAAAATTACTCTCATCAACAATGAAACTCAAACAGGTTGAATCAAATCCAAAAACTTACACAATTGGGCAAAATGACAAGAAGGGTCATGGATCTTCATTTGTACTCCTGTCCAAGGCCCATCATCACTACAGGGAGCGTGGTGAGGGAGTATCCACACTCTCTGTTCCCTCTGCGCTGAAGTGTACTCTTACAAGCGTATGTTAACTCCTTGGAGTCTGTCTGAACCCCAGCTGCTCCAATGAAGAGAGATTTTAAGGTTATACTTACTGCCCTTCCTGGCCAACCTCCGCCACACTACGTCTGAATGGAGAGTAATAGCTACAGGCAGAGCTGCCAGACTCTAGCCTAGAAAGAGGCATCTATATTTAGGTGGCCTCCTGTTGTGGCTCCATGGCCACAATGGAGCTGGTGATTGGAGCTCAGAGAAGTCTGCGCAGACAGGTCTTCAGTGCTCATACTACCAGTGGGAAGAACTCCTGGGGTATAGCAAATGGCAGCATACTATGCTTAAGTGATCGTGTGGTAAGGTTGTGAGTTTGGCTTTGGGGTCCTTAGGCCCTGGGTATGTAGGATAAGAGAGAAGCCTGATCTGTGACAGACATTGGCATCCTCTCTGGGTAAAGAAGGGGACGAAGGTCACTAGATATCTCATAACCGGGACTCGTGAGATGGCTCAGCCCGTAAAGGGTTCGCTGCCAAGCTTGACAACCAAGCTTGATTTCAGTCTGTGAGACCCACATGGTGGAAGGAAGAACTGACTCTGCCAACTTGTCCTCTGATTCACAGTTGAGTGCTGTGGCACATTCGGTCCCCTGCCACGTGCACACTCCTCGAATCAGTAAGTAAGTACAAAAGAACTTCGACTTTTCAGTAGGTTATAAAGAATGAGGGAAATGTACTTTCTCTGTTTCAGATTGGTCCCTAGCATTTCAAAATGAGGCTTCTTCCAGACAGCAAGGTCCCCACGGAGCAGTGATGCTCCTGGGCTGGGTACGGCTTCAAATATTTAAGAGCTCTCTTCTCTCCTCTCAGCTGCCTTGTCCTTTGAGGTCCACGAAGCCCTGAGGAAGGTTAGGGGTGTTTAGATTTTTCTGCACTGCATGTGAGGTCTCTTTAAGCCTTTTGGATCTTCTAGTGAGTTTGGAATATTTTATGTCCATTACACTGGCAAACCAGCCTTTCCAAATGGCCAACTCCATGTAAAATGTTAGCAACTGGGCCACTCATCACACATTTCATGATTATTTAATATATTTAAGGAGGGGAACACAGACTGTGGTGTTGGATAACTTGAGTTCAAGTGCATGTCAGTAATGTAAGAAGCTGTCATACTCTTTCTTAGATTCTGAATGTCCCTCCAGTCTCTTTGTTTCCTTAGCTGGTGTGAAAGGTTTTGATTGTTGGTACCTAGTCTTCATAAATCTAAAGAGCAAACAACTTTCACTATCTTCACAATTATGCATACAATAGTAATTTTTGTTGCAGTTTTGCCACACCATCTTAGGCAAGAAATTTATCTTCACTGGTACTCTTCACTTCTTTTTTCAACAAAAAGTTAGAATTGAAGTATAATAAACAGAATAAAGAATATTGATCTCCAGTGTATGCCTCAGTAATTGTATATACCCAATCATACTATTATGATGCATTTTATGCTTGAAAAAATAAACATACATTCAACTTAAATGGCTAGAGGTGTGTGTGTGTCTCTGTGTGTGTGTGTGTGTGCACAAGCACATGCATGCAAATGAGCATGTGCGGAAGCCAGAGGAGTGTATACAATGTCCCGATCTCTCCCTCCCCCCACCCCTCTCTCTCTGTCTCATTCTTGCTGTCTTAGACTCCTGAGATTGTGAGACAGAGCCTTTCACTGAACCTGGAGCTAGACTGGTAGCCAATAAGCTCAACCACACCTGGCTTTTTATGTCAGTACTGGGATTTGAACTCAGATCCTCATGTGTTCATAGCAAGTGTTTTTACACTTGCTTCCTCATCTCATGGGATTTCAAAATGTGAAGTGCACAAAGAAATTTATTCCAAGTTACACACAGGACACTTAATTATAATTGAAAGTAAATATTCAAATGTGAACAGAATCCACACAGAACATATAGTTTGTATGATCACACTGGTTTATTGATTATTTATGAGACTACTTTACACATCTATTGTGATGATGGCCTCAATGTCTAGGTCAAGTATTGTATGTACTTGGAGTAACCATTTCTTTTCCTATTGATATATCACACTGTTCAAAGATGTGGTTAGCAAAATCTTACATGGTAGTGCAGAGCCTTTACCAAATCAAATGCTTAGTAGCTCATCCTAACCATGATAACACATAAAAGCCTGGCTTCTAGCCACCTCTTCCGATAACCACCTCGTTAAAAGAACTTGAGCAATGCTGAAGATCTGAGCTGCCTGGAATAATAGCCGGCAGGCTGATCTTATCACTTTCTTGGTCAAAAATAGACTTGTGGGGTTAAAAAAAAAAAGGCTCCTTGCTTTTCACCTGATGGTAGGGAATATGCAGATGGAACTGATCGTAAAGTTATCTGGAAACATTGTTTTTCCTAAGGGCAAATTTCAACTCTACAGAGTCAAGATAGTCCTCTGTGAGTGATATCTATTGCCCAACTGACTGAGAAACTTTTCTGGAATGAGAGTGGCTAAAACCACAGCATTGTATTGTTGTCTCGAGGAACCAAGTCACTTTGACACAGGGAATGGACATTTTCAGTTCAGCTACGCACTTCAGACAAGAAGTGTGTATTCTTCTACATATATCCTAGCTTTGTTGTTACTAAAGAAATAGACGGGGTCACTTTGTGATCCAGACTTAATATCTTTGTGTCTAGCCAATTATTACTCCAGATACATTTTGCCTACCTTTACACTTTGTCCAAATAACATTTAAAAAAACTACCTTTTCTTTTATTATGTGGTCGTAGTCTTTGTAATGATTGATCACTTTACTTTGTTGCATGCTAGATTTGTTCCCAGCTGTTGGAAGTAGATCAGAATAAGTTTTGTTATTTCTGTTGTCAAAGATAAGGAAATTGTTCAATAAATATATAAGATATGATGGTTACTGCTGGTTACTACTTAGTCGATTTTGAGTAATTATGGAAACAAATCTGTAAAAGATTATCTAGATTAGGTTAGGGTGGTTCCCCACACCAAAAGTGAGTGGTCTCATCCCACAGGCTGGATTCCTAAATTGAATAGAGAAGAGGAGCTGAACACAAGCATCCTTTGCTGTCTGAATACTGAGCCCAGATACATTGTAACAAGCTGCTTCCTATTTGTGCTGCTATGTCTCCCCTTCATGATGGACTGTACTTCCTGAACTGTAAGACAAATAAGCCCTTCCTTTCTTAAGTTGCTTTTGTCATGTATTTTTGTTACAGCAATAAAAGGAACAACTAGTAAGAAGCAATCACAGATTTTTAAAAATTGAATATTTTCTTTATTTACATTTCAAATGTTATCCCCTTTCCTGGTCCCCCCACCTATCTTATCCCCCTCCCCCTGCCTCTATGAGGGTGCTCCCCCCCCCCCACTCCTGCCTCCCTGACCTCAAATTCTCCTACACTGGGGCATCGAGCCTTCACAGGACCAAGGGCTTCTTCTCCCGTTGATGCCCGACAAGGCCATCCTCTGCCACATATGTGGCTAGAGCCATAGGTCTCTCTATGTGTACTCTTTGGTTAGTGGTTTAGTTCCTGGGAGCTTTGGGTGGGGGTCTGGTTGTTTGATATTGTTGTTCTTCCTATGGTGTTATTTATTTATTTATTAATTTATTTTCATACTTTATATTTCAAATGTTCCCCCCTTTCCAGATCTCCCCTTTGGAACCTCCACATTTCCTCCCCCCTCCCCCTGCCACTATGGCGGACCCTCAGAAAAATGAACATAATACTACCTGAGGACCCAGCTATTCCACTCCTGGGCATATACCCAGAAGATGCTCCAATATGTAATAAAAACACATGTTCCACTATGTTCATAGCAGCCTATGGTGTTATTTTACATGACCATAAACTCAATCAGATCTTAAATATCATGAAGCTCCATCCTCTCACAAGAGGTTGCTCTGACCTTCTGCCTTCACTACAACTAGCAGCCAACTCTAACACAAGCCTCAGATTCTCAAAGCATGCTTTCAGTTGAATTACTGTCTTCCTCTGTACTGGAAACTCGAGCATACTATCCAACACTTTTTTAAGAATTTCCTTCTTCCTCAGCCACATCTGCCCACAAAGATTCCTGAGAACATTCTAGATCTTCAGTTTCTTCCTGCCTATCCATCCTTGTGCTAATGAGGGTCCTGAGAACTCCTTCTTGTAATTGTCCAACTACAACTATCTCCATTCCCGCACCACCCTCCTCCCTTTTCCAATCTACCAACCTTCCCTGTAGGAACACACACACACACACACACACACACACACACACACACAGAACTATGGTGCTCACAGTGGCACCTGCCTTGACAACACCTTTGACATGTGAAATGACAACATCTGCTCATTTCCATCCTTTCTATCTTTTTTTTGTTTTTGTTTTTGGTTTTTTGAGACAGGGTTTCTCTGTGTGGCCCTGGCTGTCCTGGAACTCACTCTGTAGACCAGGCTGGCCTCGAACTCAGAAATCCACCTACCTCTGCCTCCCAAGTGCTGGGGTTAAAAGCATGCGCCACCACTGCCCGGCCTGTTCATTTCCTTTCATTGTCTGACTTCTTCATCAGTGCCTATTTCATAGCCCACTGCTTGATCCTGAACCTTTGTTTCAGTCAACTTCTGGCAGGATCCAAAATAAAACTGCTGTCTTCTCTGTACTGTAGACGTCGATCACCTCTCCTGTAAGATTTTTATAGAGAAGGAGAGTATTTGCCATATATTTTTTAGCTTTTCTACAGGCCCCTATTCATAACAGGTACTAGGGAGGTATTTGTTGAATTTACTGAATTGAATTTAAAAAAACATGATGGTGAGACTGGACAGGTTTCAAGTTTATGCCCCTGTATAGCTATACAATTTAACTCTTTGGAAGTATTCATGCTCTGTGAAAAATAGGTTTTTAGAATTTTTTTCTGGGAATTGATTAAAGGCAAGACTTTGTGCATGTTAAGCATGGGCTCTACCACTGAGATATACCTCTAGCCCCACAGTAATTACTTTTGATGACACTGCGTATTAGAATTATGGGACTGAATTTATATGTCCTGTCCATGGGCTATTATTGCTTTTAAAAATGTCAATTATCTAGGAGGATTATGGCTTGTGATCTCATACACGGGACAGTCTGGTTTCTCTCAGTCTTTCAGGGTTAAATAGCTTTCTGCTGTCCAGGATCTTTGTACAGAGCATTTCATGGGGAATTCTGGGAGCCAAAGGTATTTGCCTGACCCTGAAGCTCTGAATCAATACAATGGGTAATTCCCTGTTCTACTACCATGTCCCACAAGCAGGCTTCCTAACCTGATGACAGGAGTCATATCAGTGTCTTTAATTTGTTTCATTCTTGTTTTTTGTTTTTTGTTTTTTGAGTTTATCTCAGGATCTTTGATCAGAAGGGATACATTCAACATGGTTTTGATGACTAATAACAAATAAAATAAAGGCTTAATATTATGTAACAGCTGGCAGACTCTGAATGTTTTGTCTGTGGTTCTCAAAAAGAATGAAAGAAGGTTATGGTCATCAAATAGGAATGAAGTCTCAATGGAGCCACTCAGACATGTCATTGCTTTGTGGTAGATTGGCCTACGGACCACAGGCATGCCTTCCCGAAAGCTGCCTGCCTCTGCCAGAACACTGAAGAGACTCCTAAGCTTCCTTGCATGTTTATGGATGGATCTTCACTTTGGCTTGGTCCATTCTTACCCATAGAGTCAGTAGCACCATCTTGCTTCAGATCATTAGGAATATGGTCCTTAGTCACTATACCTGTTAGTTGTAACCGCCTCATGATACCACTGGAAGCTGAAGGCTGATTGGTTGGTATATATTCCATAGATCCAATATTCTCACTTCTGGAAAGATATGGCTATCTGGTTTGTTAACTCTGTCTCTCACTCTTCTTCAGGTTTCAGAATTCTCTTATACATTATTCTGTGACACAGTGATAAATTTCCGAGAGAACAATGTAAAGGGAAGATTTTAAATTTTGGCCCACAGTTTCAGGGTGTTCAGTTCATAGCTCATGACTCCCTTGATTCTGAATCAGGGATGGTGGAGGAGCATGTGTCAGAGGCAATTCACTTCATGGCGTTTAGGAAGCAGACCAAGCAAGGACCAGGTAAGGCATCAGGCGGAACACTCAAGTATGTTCCCAACTGTCTACTTCTTCATCCTAAAATATTTTCTGAACTTTCTACAATGTCTCCAAATAGTGATGCCTGGTAGGGACCGACTACCTGCAAATGAGCTGGTGAGGAACATTTCATATTCAAAGAAGCTCCATAAGTGTAAAGATATCCCCTGGGGAGCCTGGCACAAAGCAATTGTGGGTAAGTGTTGTCTAAATAGGCCATGCTTAGAATAGCCAGGGGTGAGAACCTTCCAACACTGACTAAACAGTAAACAATGCAGTTAGACGGGTGAGACATTACTGATGTGGAATAATCTTTGAAGTTTGGAGACTGAGTAGAGAAAGATGCACGAACATGTGCGTAGTTTACATAACACTTGCATAATTTCAGGGGTGTTCTTATGTGTGCATGGCTTGTCCATGGAAACATTCACAATAGATTAACAGGGGCGAAGAATTAAGTGACCTCTGAAAGAGAAAAATAGAGCTTAGGTTTTCTTTCTTTCTGAAAACCCATCTTCTTTTTTTCATCTATGCATCTGTTACCAATTTAAATGAGTGAAAGCAATGAGGAATAAATCCCGCTTCAGTGGGTTTTGCAGGGGTAGATCCTATGAAAAGTATTCTAAGGCGAACAATCACATTACATTGAACGTGTACAGACAGTTTCTTTCTTGTCTTTATTCCAAATAACATCAGTTAGCAACTGTTTATAAAGCATTGGCACCACATTAGGCACTATAAGTAATGTAAAGATGATTTAAGTATACCGGAGGGTATATCGAAGTTACATAAATACTATGCATCAGCAGATCTTGGTAATTGCATACATCCTAGAATCTGTCTCCTCAAGGGCAGATGGAGGACCATAGTGATGACTTTAAAAGAATTAAAACAAATTGTCTATTGTACAGGACAGAAGACTCCAGCATTACACAGAGAGATCTTCTTGAGTGTATTTAACACGACAGGACAAAATGCTTTTGAATGCAAAGATAGACTTGGTCCAAGGATGATAATGTTTCTCTAAATTCATTTCTCCCTTTCAACTCTTGACTGCTGAAGCCCTAGGCGAGTGATTTTCACCAGTCAAACTTGGATAATAGTACTTAATGATCAAGCTCACCACTGTCTTCTTAAAATCAATTACTTGGTGTTTGTAAAATGCTTTGAAGGGATAAAGTTCCAGGCTGCAAGGCAAAGCCTGTTTAGACCTGTATGCTGCCATGGGAACTGGAAGTCTGGAGTTAGGGCTTGAAGAGATCTACCATCACTATTCAATTAAGCAACTGTTTGTAAAGGGCCTGGGCTTCCAGTGTTTCATAAGTGTCCATCTCAGAGAAATCTTCCTTTTAATTGTATTTTCTGATTTCTGTCTTACTTCAAATCAATAGTGTCAAAGGTACAGTAAGTAAAACTTGGTTGTAGGGATTTCCCGAAAATGTGTTCAACAGGAGGTAAGCAGGTTTGAGAGACATTATAGTACTTGATTCAATAAAGAAGCCACAAGTGCTTTCAGAATCGGTGAATGAGATAGGATTGCTCACTTCTGAACAATATATGTTCTTCAGAAACTAATATATTGTGTACTGGATGGTTTTATGTGTCAACTTGACACAAGCTGGAGTTATCACAGAGAAGGAGTTTCAGTTGAGAAAATGCCTCCATGAGATCCAGCGGTAAGGCATTTTCTCAATTAGTGATCAAGGGGGGAGGGCCCCTTGTAGGTGGTGCCATCTGTGGGCTGGTAGTCTTGGGTTCTATAAGAAAGCAGGCTGAGCAAGCCAGGAGAAATAAGCAAGCCAGTAAGCAGCATCCCTCCATGGCTTCTGCATCAGCTCCTGCTTCCTGCCCTGCTTGAGTTCCAGTCCCGACTTCCTTTCGTGATGAACAGCAGCATGGAGGTGTAAGCTCAATAAACCCTTTCCTCCCCAACTTGCATCTTAGTCACGATGTTTGTGCAGGAATAGAAACCCTGACTAAGACATGTTGAAAAGAAATGTATGGGCTAAGGTGGCTTGTAGAGAGACCCAGGAAATGATTCTACAGGGTCTCTCACATCCTTGTACACATGCCCTGACTATCCTGTGTCCCAAATCATGTTCCAAGGGTTGCTTAGTTCTTAACGGTGTTTAAATACAGAGTCAGGAGAGTAGGGAAGTATGCTTACTGCACGTAGAGAAGAATCAATTTCTCTATGTTTGGAACCCCTCTCCCATTTGGTAGTCACACCATGCTTGTGTCCTCAAGTGCACTGGGTCTTGGGGCTTATGCATTGGTGTGAACATCTCATTACCCTGCTACTGCTATAGCTGTGAGTGACAACCGCTCCCGCACCTCTCTCAGGAGCTGCGTGTCTTCTATACGTATCCATGAAACTGTGGGTCCTACTTAGCATGCACTTGGGTAAATTCTTAAAGAGTTTCTAGTTCTTGAGAGAGAAACATTCTTTTTAACATTAACAAGAAATAAGTATTTTAAATAACGTAAGCTATTTGTGTGAGCCATGTGTGTGTGTGTGTGTATGTATATGCATGTATATGTATGTATGTATACACACAGTTTTAAGCTTTGTGATAGCTAAGTTAAAAAGCCAAAAGGATCAGATGAAATGTAGCCTAATGGTATATTTTCTGGAAGCCCGTAGATGCAAAATATCACTACCTCAACTCACAATAAGTTAAAATATCACTGAACAATTTTACTCTTTTTTTGTATTCAGTCATCAAGATTCGGTCCATTATTTTACATGCTTCTCCTCAAACTGACCATGTTTTCACCATTCATAGCTTCAGTTTCGAGCAGTGCAGCTCTAGTTTGTAAAATACGGTAGAAAAGAAAGTAAAAGTTATCATTTCTGAAATGGATTTTCCGTTAAAAATTATATGCAGAAAGTCAGCAACATCGCTCGATGCTCCTGCCACCCCTGAGACTCTGAGTCATGTTCTGCGTGTTCCAAAATCTAAGGCTGACAGACCTGTGAGGAAATTGTTCATGCACTATTTAATCCTCTTGTGCTCTTGAAGGCACATTTGGGATTGTGGGTTCTTCTGCAGCTGCCTGTAATAAGATAGGAATGTTGGATAAGAGTCATTAAAGACAAATTTGATACCAGCCCATCGAGCCATGCCTCATCCTGAGTCCAGAGGCTGAAAGTTAATGTGCCTGAAAATTTCCTTCCACTTCTCCTTGGGAAACCTATCATGTGTCTGCCTGAAAGAGAGGGCAATAAGGTGATCTGCAGCCTGTATAGCTCAACCTTTAAATAAGAGGCTTCGAAGGCAACTTTGCCTCAGTTTGTTCCTTGTCCTGACTGTGTTGCAAGGTGGCCATGATTGGTTGGAGGAGCAGTGGAATCCTGGCAAGGAAGAGAGCACATGAGACACAAGGTGCAAAGATACAGCTAAATACTCTGACCTAAAAGGACATATTTATGTTAACAGTAGACATCAAGCCTCAGACCCTACATGGGATTGATTACAGTAAAATAAATAATAATGCAAACTTTTCTCCATCATTTGGGATTAAGGGGGTAGACGCCGCATTATGACAAGAATTACAAACAAGAACTATTAATTTACAGAGATCATGCAACCTGTTATTCTCCATATATGGCTAAACGGTATGCACTGAAGGGATTTTTCAAAACCTTATAACTCACCAAGTCTAATACTTGGAAAACTAATTTTTTTTGTTTAAAATTATGAGAGTAAAACATTTCTATTTAATCTTTGAAAATGTCACATATGTACACAATGTGTCTTGATCACAGCCATCCCTCATTCCTCTTCCTCCAACTCCCCCTAGAGCCCAAGGAATGAGGGAAACCTACTCAGATAAAAACGCAGTATAGGGACATATATGTCATATTGAATCCCCTTCCTTTATATGCCAGTGATAAAAGAGAAAATGAAATGTCATCTGTAGGAAAAAGGTTGGAACTAGAGCTCATCGTGTTAAATGAGAAAAGCTGAACTTAGAAGGAAAATACCACATTTCAATCATTTAGAATATAAACTTAAAATTAGATTTAGGCCATCTATGTATCAATACATAGATGAGATATCAAAGAAGAGGAGGAATTGTTTTGGGAAGAGCAAAGGGTTGATTTTCCTTACTAGAGCTGGATTTAACATGCACTCAGAAGCAGACAAAAATTCAGTTAAGGGCAGGAGAGATGGCTCAAAGTACCCAGAGTACCCAGGTTTCCTTCCCATATAGTGCCTGAAACCACTTGTAACTTCAATCCCAGGGGATTTGATGACCCCTTCTGCTCTCCATGAGCACTGCATGCATTTGATGCATAAATGCAGACAAAAAAAACCCAAACCCATAAAAAACAAAATAAAAATATCTTTTAAAAATTCACCTAGGTCCCCTCCACCATATAAGGGATTTTGAATAAAAGTTCAACCAGGTTCCCTCCACCATATAGGGGATTTTAAAAATATGCTCAAATGACCATCTTTATTATTTGATCTGAATGCAATATGCCATTAATGTTTAACTCAGCTCATTAGACTGGTAACCAATATCGATTGAAATTAAGGCTTGGGGATATTGTTTTGGTTTGTGTCAGTATAAGGAAATTCTAGAATTGGGTTGGCAAGACCTCATGCAAATAGTACAAGTGGGACCTCTGTTGGCATCCAGAGATAGCAGAACGGCAAGTATGGGTCCCTCTTGCCACACAATGTGGTACAAGAATCTTTCCACCTAGGGGGCCACCTGGAAAGTGACAAGCAAGTGACTGGTTCCAAGCACACCATTTATTCAGCTGCTTTAATACTATTTTCAACTCTGCAGCCCTGTTACTTACATTTTGATTTATTTTAAAAATTTGTGGGTTCTCCTTGGGATTCCCCCCAATGGCACTGTGTAGTCTGCATGCTTCCCTTTGCTCCTCAATGTTATGAAATTTGACAGGTCCATGCCAAAGTGCCCCCTGGGAAATTACGCCATGTAATACACCTGATGTAAAAGAGGCTGATTGTGGGAGGGGAGATGAGTGAGGGTCTGCAAAAAGGTTAGAGGCAGACAAGTGGACATGTAAGCAGGCAGACAGATGAGAGCAGAGCCATGAAGGATTCCGCTGAACACTAACACTCAGAGGTACGCTGCTCTCTGAGATGTGCAGAAGCTCACCCTTGTAGCAATATCCCTTCCCAGGCTGCTGGGAAGGATTAAAGGCCAGAGAGCTTCAGGCTTCAAAGACCTGGATGAATCCCCCTCACAGTAGGTTAGATCATGGAAGTGCCTCTGATGGGAACAGACACCTGGGAAAACACAAAGGTTGCAGCCTGGCTCTTTGTTCCAGCTTTTCATTTAGCTGAGCAGAATTTGCCAGGACCACCCTCTGATGCTGCTTATCATAAAGAGACTTTTGTACTGTTGGAGCTGGGGAAAAATAGTGGGTATCAAACAAGAAACTTCTCAGAGCTAGGCCTTTTATCTGTGGATACTCAGCTGCTGCGTCTGGACCTTGCTGTGCTTAACAAAGGTTGGCACCACAGTGGTCCCATAATGCTTTGCCTCATAGAGTCAGCTCCATTCACTCTGGAGAATTCACAGGTAAGTGCTCCCAGAACACCCACATGCACTTAGTTTTTCCAGGTGTAGCTCAGTGCCTGTTCCTGTGGGAGCACAGCATGCATTTTTGAAGGAATAAACGAGCTATTGATTGAATTCCTATGAAACTCTAGAACAAAGCTTTCTCTTTAAGAAGCAGAACTATTCCTCTTGGTTTGGCCCTCCTTGCCCCCAGAAACATCCTTTGAGATTTGAGGGAAAATTTGAGTTGTAGAAATGATACTAGGAAATACCATTAAGAAAACAAGGAAGTGGACTGGTTAGTGACCATGACCAACAAGAAGTGCCTATGCAGAAGTCCCACTCTTAGCAATGGGGACACTCCATAATTCTGGCATGAGGAGCAGCACTTCAGCTTTACCCTATCAGAAGGTAAGAGGCCAGAGTACATGGGAGCTTATCCATCAGTTTGCAGTAGACTTTGGTAAAGGATGGTTTCTAGATATACTGACAATATGAGTGCCATATTTGCAAGTAGAGTTGGCTCTGAGGGCCCCTAATCCCTTTAGGCAAGGGTGAGTATTGGCATTTGGAAGTCAGATTGGTAGGCACACAAGTTGTAGAGGAGTGTCTGCAGCAGCATCCCACTGACTCCAGTGTCTGCCATTTGTTTCCTCTCTACCATTAGCTGAGATGCTTTATTTTAGTACTGGTAAGATGAAGGAAACAGTGAAACAGTGCTTGTGCTTAAATTAGAGCCTAGTTTAATGAATATTGTTGTTATATGCTTCAGTGGAGTTGAATGGCAATGTATGGATATATATATATATATATATTCCCGATTTACTCTTAGTTCACTGCAGCCTGTCTGTGAGAGCCCTTTCTCCCACTCTGTCTCCATCCCCAGAGGATTCCACCTTTTAGTGCTTGTCCAGGGTCCCCCTAGATCTTTTCCTCAGTCCTTCTCAGTCTTCTTTTCTAGCCTATATCCATTTCTTATGACACCCACCAACCCATAGAAACATTTTCTACTAGGGACCCCACCAACCCTACAGTTGCTTGAGATCCATAGTGAGCAACACCAACCAAATAGCAGAACATCCAACCAATAAGACAAGACCATATATCTACACAAGAAACACTGTGAACACCACAATTTCAGCTCTGTCTCTGTCTGACTCTCTCTCTCTCTCTCTCCTCCCACCTCTCTCCCTTTCCAACTTCCTTCCCCATGTTCTGAATAGCCAAAATAATGCACCTCCTTCAGAAGCCTGCAAATCTATTGCAATGGGTCCTGAGAAAAGCAGTTTAGCAAAACACAAAACAAGGACTTCAAAATATAAATTATGATTATGTGCAAGGACATTAAAGAGGATATGAATAAATGCTTTTAAAAAGATCATAAAAACACAAACAAATGGTTGGATGAGATTAGGAAAACATTTCAAGGCATGAAAGTAGAATTTAACGAAGAAACAGAATCATGAAAGACAACCCAAACTGAGATAAAACTGGAAATGAAAAATGTAGGACAGCAAGCAAAAACCTCAGAGGTAAACCTCAGCAACAGATTATACAATGTGGAAGAGAGAAATTCAGGCCTTGAAGACAAAGAAAATAAATATTTCAATCATTGAAAATGTTAAATATAAAAATTCCAGACACAAGACATCCAGGACATCTGGGACACCAAGAAAAGACCACACCTGCAAATATTAGGAATGTAGGCAGGAGAAGAAACTGAAGTCAGACACTGAAAATATTTTTTTACAACAAAGTCATAGAAGAAAGAGTCTCCCTGTTTAAAGAAAGAGATGCTTATCAAGATACAAGGAGCATATAGAATATCAAATAGGCAAGACCATAAAAGAAATCCCCTATGATACATAATAATTAAAATGCTAAATGTACAGAATAAAGAAAGGATATTAGAAGCTGCAAGGGAAAAAGACCAACTTGCATTTTAAAGATGGGCCCATTAGAACACCTTACTTTTCAATGGAGAGTTTGAAATTGAGAAGGGCCTGAATAGATGTTCTACAAACTCTGAGAGATGACAAATGCCAACCCAGATGGCTACACCCAGCAGCAAAATCATCAATTGGCAGGGAAAGAAGAAAATTACATAATTTCGTTCTACTAATTTAGCTCTACAGAAGGCAGCAGAAGGAAAACTTCAGTCATGAAAGTTAGATATATCCCAAAAGACACAGGGAATAAATAATCCAAGAAGAATAAATCAAAAGAGGGGCCAAAAAGCTTGAACATTGAAGCATCAAGGATCAGTAAAGACTGCTCATTAGTAACTCTCAATATTAATGTTCTCCATTCCCCAATAAAAAGATGCAGAATAACAGATTGGATTAGTAAACAAAATCCACCTTTTTGCTGCATCTAAGAAACACATCTCACCATCAAGGACAGATATTACCTTGGGGTAAAAGAATATGAAAAGATATTCCAAGTAGATCTACCCAAGAGTTTTAATATCTGAAAAAAAATAGACTTCAAACCAAGACTAATGAGGACAGCTAGGGAAAGACACTAAATACTCATTAAATGAAAAATTCATGAGGCTATTATAATTCTAAACATCTATGCACCAAACACAATGGCTTCCAAATTCAGAAAAGAAACACTTTTAAATACAATTAAAATCACGTATTGACCCTCGTACAATGATAGTGAGTAAAGTGAATACTTCTCCTTCACACCAATAAGTAGTTCATTTAGACAAAACTTAACAGTGAAATGGAATTAAAACATCATGAATCAAATGGGCCTCATGGATCTCTACAGAGCATTCTACCCAAGCACTAAGGAATATATTTTATCTTTAGCAGCTCATGAAACTTTTTTTTTCAAAATTGGCCACATATGAGGACACAAAACAAGTCTCAATAAGAAAATTGAAATAACACCCTGCATCCTATCTGACAACCATGAATTAAAACTGGCTATCAATAACTATAGAAACAACAGAAAGCTTACAAACTTGTGGAAGCTGAACAATGCTCTACAGAATGACAAATAAGTTGATAGAAATAAGAAGAAAATTAAAAACTTTTATAATTGAATGGAAATGAAAACACAACATACCCCAACCTTTGGAACACACAAAGGAAGTTCTAAAGAGGCAAATTCATAGCACTTAGTGCCTACATTAAATAAAACTAGAGCAATGTTATATTAGTAATTTGATGACACACCCAAAGGCTTTAGAAAAAAAGGAGAAGAAACAGTACCCAAAAGAATATATGCGAAGAGAAAGTCAAATTTGTGGCCGAAATTAATAAAATAGAAACAATAAAAACAATACCAAAAAATTAATAAAATGAAAAGTTGGCTTTTTGAGAATATCAAAAGATTGACAAGCCCTTAGCCAAACTGAACAAAGATGGAGAGATTATGCAACTTAATAAAATTAGAGATGAGAAGGGGAGACATTATAATAGATACCATGCAAACTCAGAGAATGATAAGGACATGCTTTTAAAAAAAAAAATCTGTTTTTCACCAAAGTAGAAAACCTAAAAGAAACAGATGAAGTTCTTGGTATATACAACTTAACAAAGTTAGATCAAGATCAAATAAGCAATTTATACAGGTCTATATCCCCACATGAAATAGCAACCCATGTGAATCTCCCAACCAAAAATCAAGGCTAGAACCAGACAAATGCGGTAAAGAACTATCAACCCTTCAAAAGAGAGTTAACCCCAACACTCTTCAAATTCCACAAATGAGAAACTGAAAGAACATTTTCTCATTCTTCTTACAAAGCCACTATTACCCTGATAACAAACCTACACAAAGACTCAAAGAGAGAGAGAGAGAGAGAGAGAGAGAGAGAGAGAGAGAGAAAATTATAGGATAATAACCCTTATGATCACAGACGAAAAAATTCTTGGTAAAATACTTAACTGAATCCCAGGACACCTAAAAAAGATTACCCAGCATGATCAAGTTGGCTTTATTCCACAGATGTAAGGATAGTTCAAAATATGTAAAATAAGAAACATAATCAACCACATAAAGACACTTTTGACTGAAAGACAAAAACCACGTGATCATCTCATTAGAGGCAGAAAAGGGTTTTGACAAGGTCTAGCATCCCTTCATGATACAAGTCTAGGAGAAACTAAGGATATAGGGAAAGTATCTCAACATAATAACAGATATTCATCGTAAGGGTACAGCCAATATCAACCTAGAAAGAGAGATATTCAGAAAAATTCCACCAAAATCAAAGACAAGGATGTCCACCCTTTCCTTTC
Organism: Rhynchomys soricoides; assembly: GCA_019843965.1. NCBI lineage: Eukaryota > Metazoa > Chordata > Mammalia > Rodentia > Muridae > Rhynchomys > Rhynchomys soricoides. Next base: position 4,929,434 of record JADRCH010000047.1, read on the forward strand.
CTACTCAGTATAGTAGTTGAAGTCTTAGCTAGAACCATAAGTCAAACAGAAGAGGGTAAAGAGATACAAACAGGAAAGGAAGAAACTAGAGTATCTGTCTTGGCAGATGATAAGATTTTATACATTAAAAAAAGCTGTAAAGCTCCACCAAAAACTTCTACAGCTTATAAACACGTTTTGCAAAGTAGCAGAATAAAAAAAAAAGAAAGAAGAAGAAAGAAAGAAAGGAAGAAAGAAGAAATACAGTAGCCTTCCCATTTGCATATGACAAACTTACAGAATAACAAATTAGGAAAACAGTACCTTTCACAATAGCCTCAAAAATTATCTTGAGATAACTTTAACCAAGCAAGTGAAAGACTTTTACAATAAAACTTTAAGAGATTGAAGAAATATATTGATGAAATGACCTATACTTATAGGTTTATAGGATAGACACCATGAAAATGACCACCCCGTGAAAACTTATCTACAGATAAAATGAAAAATTTCAACACAATTTTTTTTACAGAAATTAAAAAAGCAGACTTCAATTTCATATACAAACACACACACAGAGATACAGACAGACAGACAGACTTGTACCACGAAACCTTAAGACAGTTAAAACAATCTGGAACAATTAAATAACTGCCAGAGTTATCACCAACCCAGATTTCAAGTTCTATTACAGAACTATAAAAATAAAAATGGCATGACCTTGGCATAAAGACATGATCAATGGAATTTAATTGAAGACCCAGAAATAAATCCACAGACCTATGGCAAAGAAGCCAAAAATGGCCACTAGAGAAAAGATTACATCTTCCATGAGTGGTGCTCACCAACCTGGATGGCTGCATGTAGAAGAGAGCAAATAGACCCATGTTTACCACCAGGCACAACACTTCACTCCAAGTAAGACCACATAGCCTGGATCTGGTAGAAGAGAACTCACTGGCACAGCAAGGGACTTTCTGAACACCAATGACACAGGCACCAGGATCAACAATTAATTAGTGGGACATCATGGAGCTGAACAACTTCTGATTAGTGAAGGACATTATCCTTCTGACAAAGTGACAGCCTATAGAATTGATAAAGGTCTTACCAATTATACACCTAATAGAGGGTAATTATCTAGAATATACAAAGAACTCAAGAAACTGAACATCAAGAAAACAATCTAATTATAAATGGGGTAGGTATCTAAACAGGGAACTCTCAAAATATAAAGCACAACTAGCTGAGAAAGATTTAAGTGTTCAACGTTTTTAGATATTAGGGAAATGCAAATTAAAATTATTTTGAGATTTCATCTTATACCAGTCAGGATGGCCAAGATCAATTTTGAAAAATGACAGCTCAGCTTAGTGAGGATTCAGGGAAAGGGGAACATTTATTCACTGATGGTCAGAGTGCAAACTCTCATCGCCCCTGTGGAAATCAGTGTGAAGGTTCCTTGGGAAACTAGGGATTGATCTGCTTCAAGGTCCACCAATATCACTCTCGGTATTATACCCAAAGGACTCTATCATCCTATAGAGATATGGGTCATCTGTGTTCATTGCTGCTCTATTCATAATATCTCCAAATTGGAAACAGACTACATGTCAACCTGCCTGCAAGATGTACTGGTAGAGAAGTGGCACAAATGTTATCACAGTAACCAACCACTTTTTGATTGGATTTAAGACCAACTCAATGAGATGGAATCTATACCTGACACTGCTAAAGTGACCAAGCACCTGCGACTAGACAGGCCATGGGCCTGGGGTGGGGGTGCCTAATACTATTACTCTGACAAAGGAACATATATTAAAATGACTCCTAATATATTTTATACCCATAGATCAGTGCCGTGTTCAACCCTTGTCAGAAAAGCTTCTTCTTGTAGTATATGGAAATCAATTCAGAGACTCACAACTGGACAATGTGGAAAGAGTTAGGAATCTTTGGAGAACTCAGTCCTAAATGGGCAGTCTTTATCAAAGCCCTGTCCTCAATGTTCATAGGTCTATGTGGAGAGAAGGCAGAAGATTGTAAGAGCCAGAGGTGATGGATGACTCTAAGCAAACAGTGTCTTCCAGACACAATGGGGCAGATACACATAGGAACTCACAGAGACTATGGCAGCATGCAGAAGACCTGATTAAGTTCAAGCCAGATGGTGCCCTCACAGAGTGGAGGGAATACACAAGGGCTCCCACCCATACCCAACTATTTGTAATTGATACCTGCTGTCAAAGAAAAAATCAATTTTCAACAAAGACGTGTCACTGGCTATATGAAGCACTCTTCAAGACAATCCATATGCCCAGGAGTAGCTGACCAAGATTATGTGAACTCCATGTTTTGCTTTGTGAACTTTTTGTTTCATTTTGTTTTGTTTAGACTGGCTGGTTTTGTGTGTCAACTTGACACAAGGTGGAGTTATCACAAAGAAAGGAGCCTTCCTTGAGGAAATGCCTCCATGAGATCCAGCTGTAAGGCACTTTCTTGATTAGTTATCAAGGGTGGAGGGCCCAGCCCATCATGAGTGGTGCCATCCCTGGGCTGGTGGTCCTGGGTTCTATAAGAAAGCAAGCTGATCAAACCAGGGGAAGCAATCCAGTAAGCAGCACCCCTCCATGATGTCTGCAACAGCTTCTGCCTCCAGGTTCCTGCCCTGTACCAGTTCCTGTCCTGACTTCCTTTGATGATGCACAGCAATGTGAAAGTGTAAGATAAATAAACCTTTTCTTCCCCAACTTGCTTCTTGGTCATGTTTTATGCAGGAATATAAAACCTGACTAAGACAGACTTTTTTTTTTTTTTTGTCTTTTTTATTCTTTTGCTTGGTTTAATTTGTTAAAAGGAACTTGTGTGTGTGTCGGGGGGGGGGTTGTGAGGTTTTTGTTATGTTTTGGTTTTGAAAGAGAGAGGGGGGATATAATCAAAACATATTTTATTTATGAAAATTTTAATTAAAACAAAAAAACATGTGTGTTGGAACCAGAAGCAACTTAGTTACCATTTCACTGTACACACTTATTTTTACAGAAGATGGGACCCTGGAGTCGAGGTATAAATGCTTCTCTCAAGCTACACCATCAAGATGTGATGAAATTCATACGCCTGACTGCACCAGCCATTCTCAGGGGCTCAGAATATGGTCTTACGAAGTTCTTAGTCCAAACTATTAAAGAAGATGGACAAGCTCAGGATAGGGGTAAAGGATTCAAGTATGGAGCAGGAAGGGGCAGAAAGGCCTCAGGTTAATTCTAGATCAATGCTACAGCTTTAGAAGCATAGCTATTTAGCTTGATGTAGACACGTGCAGGTGCTGAGCACCCAGCAGGCATGCGCGAAGCAGGTTCTGAGCACCCAGTAGGCATGCGCGAAGCAGGTGCTGAGCACCCAGCAGGCATGCGCGAAGCAGTATGCACAATATCGCACGAACACTAGTCAATCTTCTAAAATCTCTGGGAGGAAGAGGTCAGACCTCCACAAAACCTATAATTTATAACCTTTTCTTTAAAAGAAAAGGTAATTTGGGGGCTGGAGAGATGGCTTGGCAGTTAAGACCACACAATGTTCTTGCAGAGGATCCTCGTTCAATTCCCATGCCCATGTGAAGGGTTTCACAGCGTCCGTACCTCCAACTCCTGAGGAGTCGATCCTCCTGGCCTCTGAAGATGCTTCCACTCTCATGCTTATACCCGTGGGCAGATACACACAATTAAAAATTAAAATTAAAAATAGAATCTTTCTAAAGGTCATTTAAAAATACTTGTATGACCGATTTCATCTCGTTCTGGGTCTTTGTTCCGAGAAAACAGCAGGACGAAGGGGGACAAAGCTACACCACGATTTGTTAATGGGAAGTATCAGAGCTGCCTAGGCACTAGTTGGGGAGGCCAGCAGCATTCCTTTTAACAGCCCAAGACAGATGGCATGCATTTCCCACATGTTTGAACAAACAAAACAAAGCAAACAAATAAACAAGCTCTTCCTCTCACCCATTGCTCCACAGAAACCTGAACCCTGAAAGTCTAGACACTGGAGAGTTCCTTCAGTACTGGTGGATTAACGGAGCACATGGCATGTTATTCTTTGAAGGGATGACTTTGTCAGAGGGGATCTGACAGGGCACTGGCTTGCCACAAGACACAGGACTCATTTAAGAGCCAGGGTGTTGAGAGAGAGAGAGAGAGAGAGAGAGAGAGAGAGAGAGAGAGAGAG
>JADRCH010000047.1:4933646-5078509 GCA_019843965.1 Rhynchomys soricoides
CAGGCAGGCAAGGGGGCTCCTTAAAGTGGAAAGGGCTCCCAAAAAGGACAGGCATCATGGTCAAGTGTAACTAGGAATGGGAGGGCCAGGAACTGGGATTAGGGTTGGAATCTGAAGATCACTTGGAACACGTGCTTCCTTGGGACAATGACAGGATGACAGAGCAATTAGTGAGACTGGTACCAGCACCTTAGGGTCCACGAGGTGGCCTTTAGGTGCTGCCTGGCCTCCCAGAATCGTAGAGGAGGAGGAGTCAGAACTCTGATTCCTGACTCTCATTCACAGATTCCTGTGCCCTTAGTAGATTTCCGAACCCATGAGTGTAGGGCCAAGGGTACATTTCAGGCCCCGTGCAGCCCTCTCGGAGCTGTTATTTCCTTTGATTCTGTTGTTCTTGTTCCACTGGAGTGGAGCCTCTGCTCCCATTCTGAAGGCCACTGTTAAGTCCAATTCACTCTCAATGGCTCATTTAGTTCAGTGGGGGTTTGAATTTTTAGAAGTGTTTCCCTTTTAAACTGTCCCCCTACCCCCCCACTTTCTTTAAAAGTTCGTAAGGAGCTTTAAGATGCCACGCATGAAAAGCCCCGGATAAACGCAGCTTGTACTGGATTGTAAAATACTGTATTGTTCTGACCTTAATTCCTTGTGTGAGACTGGAATAGCCAATTTCCTCATTGAGGCAGAAGCTGAATGCCAACAGGCAGAGGCTCTAGTGGGGACAGGAGTCCCAGGAACCAGGCCTGCAAACACTTGCCGTATTTATGGGGAAGTCGGAGGGCCGTGTGAGAAATTCTTCTTTGGCTATAAATTATTTCTCCTGACTTTTGCATTCAGGTAACATACAATTTTGTTGAAGAAATGCATCTCTACGCTCTGAAGAGACATTTGGGGTCTGAGGTGGCTTGCCATCTGGGGTCATTCAGAATCATGAATCACATAAAGGCTCTCCCCTTCAGTCCTGCTTAGACAACCCCCCTGGTCTTGCATGTAGTCACCTTCCCTGAGACGAAGATTCCTTCTGTCCTCCATTAGGGAGACCACTGTGGCCTAGAGTGCCTTTCTCTTCTCTCTTGATATCAGGTCAAGGAATTTCCCAGTCACATGGCAGCATGACCAGTATGTGTCATGCTCTTGGTATTAGTCTCTGAATTTTGTCTCTGCTTGCACGCTCCTAAAGTCATTTTCTTCTTCACCTCCCTGCCTGGCCAGCTCACATCTCTTTGTTGACAACCTCCAGCCTTCATAGGATCTCATTACTCTTGACTCAGGCTTCCCGGTCTGTGTTCTGTGTTTTAATCAGGATTACAAATATGTGCTGCGAACTCCTTTTTGGCTTCGGTGTGGTGTCAAGATTAGCTTGGGAAGCCCTAGAAAGGCAATCCATGATCATGGATTTGGTCTACTTTCATGTATATCCAGCATAAAACAAGATGCTTGTAATTCCTCACTAGTTGGGTTTGATTGGCTAGATGATGATTAGTTTAGTATGAGCCTCACCTGCTCAGATGTCTGAGACATGCATTTCGGTGGGCTTCCAGTGCCTTTAGAGGTGTCTCTGACTCTTGTATCCATCAGTGGATTACCTTCTCCCTCTTCATTTCATTTCTGCTTCAGTCTTCAGGGGACAAAATGGACTGCCACCCACCAACGTTTTGTTTTGCTTTCTTTTGATTTGTCTTGTGGTACAGGGTCTCATGCTATAGCCCAGCCGGATCCTCCTGCTTTAGCCTCCCACGTGCTGGAATGAGAGAGGTGTACCACAATGCCTGGTGAGTTAGGGCATGGGAGGTGGGCTGCATACAGGCAGCGGCATCCCACCATCTCCTTTTACAGGATGGCTCCTAAGTTCTTGTGCATGAGGGTATATGCTAACAGCTGCCTCAAAAATTAACGCACCTCTTTTGAGCAAACACCACATTTTCCCTAATGATAATTCCTATAAACTTTTATTATCCTAATTTTTACAGTGTCACTTCAAGAACGAGTTGAGTTTATTCTCCCTGAACCCAGTCATTATTACATGTTCCTCAGCAAATACAGCCACTAAGGGAACCTGGGTTTAAAGATAATCCAGAGAGTTCACAACCCCATAGTCCACAGACTGTCAGCCTGAACTGTTTGCTCAGCCATAGCTGGGACACCAAGAGTGAGGCCTGGGCCCCCAGGAAGCACTGCCAAAAGGGTCTCTCAAAGTCTGGGCATGAAAACGTAAACAGATCTCCCAGATGCAGAGCTTGGCAGCTCAGGCCCTTTCCTGCCCCCAGTCAGGAGCTGTTAACTTCATGTGGCTCTCTGGGCATCTCTCTGGTCAGGGCTGACCCCCTGTCCCAGCTTCCTTCCAGCCCTGTTTGACACCTCTCTGTGACTTCTTCCTGTCTCATGGAAGTTGCAGGTTCTTTGTCGTACAATTCTGGAACACCAGTGATTTCATGTGAAGGACAAACAGGCTTGGCACATGGGTCATTGCTATTGAAGCTTTAATACCATTTTGCTCTTGTTCAGAAGGAGCCCCCTCTCGACTCCCGCTCCCAGGCTCCCCCTTCTTGTTGAGCCTTTTGTTCTGCTCCCCAGATGGGCACACATTTTCAATAACATTCCTTTCTGAGCTTGTCCCTTCATTCCCCCAGCCTCCGTGCTTGGGGACTCTCCAGCTCCCATCCCTTTTCTCAGTAATGTGCTCCAGCTTTTGATGGCATGCCAACTTCTTTGGCTTTAGCCTCCTCCTCCATTGCCTCATGCATTTCTATTCTTCACACTTCTCCAAATTGACAAACACTGTGTGTGTGTGTGTGTGTGTGTGTGTGTGTGTGTGTGTGTGTGTTGTGTGTGTGTGATGTAGAGGAACAAACCCGGTCCCTTTGTCTTTTCATGAGGTAGGAGAACTGTACCTGTTTGCTGTCTGAAACCTGTTTTGTTGCAAGCTGCTACAGCCGTCTAGGAAACATGATTACGTCAGTCTACTTACTACTATGGTGAAACATATGAAACAGGCCAATGTTATGAGGAAAAGAGGTTTATTTAGATTTGGTTCTGGTTGAAGGGCAAGGGCTGATTGCTTTCTTGCAGTCAGAGTCCTGGAGTGTTTCAGGTCACCACATGGCAAAAATCAGTTAGTCTGTGTGTCTCTAAGGGTCTCTGTCCCTCTTAGTCTTATAAATCTATCAGTACTCAGAGTGGGGGCTTCACCTTGGTTATTCCATCTAACCCTCACCACTTCCCTAAGGTCTCACCTCTAAACACCACAGGCTGTTTCCACTCTCGTATATTTCACAGTAGGTATTAAATGGTCCGACACACAGATATAATCATCCTGCCATTTTTTATAAGGGACTTAAGCACCTGTGGATTTGGGTGTGTGGGATGAAGACTCAGGACCAATCTCTTGTGGATACAAGGGGACAGCTATACTGCCTTCTATTACCTTGAAGCAGTTATCATTCATTCTTTTCTCCTTTAAAAACTTTTGTATTTAGAGTATAGTATAGTATAAGAACTGCTATTGTGTATATTAAAAATGTTTGTCCTAACAATAATTGTTGAGTTTTCTATCATTTTTGCTGATTTGAAAAGTCCATTCTAATCAACTCTTTCATTTAACTATTTTCTTAACATTATCTGTATTTTTCCAAAATCATCAAAACTGTTCTGCACTCGCCCTCCTGTGTGCTCCCTCCTGTGCCCACCCTCCTGTGTGCACCCTACTGTACACACCCTCCTGTGCACAACCTCCTGTGTGCACGCCCTCCTGTGCACATTAGATCATTTTTGCATTATCTGCAAAGCTGACGATAAATAAATTGTTGGTGCACTCTGTTGCTTAGGAGGTAATGATAAGAAACAAAAAGTCTGCATACGTTCATTATAGATGCAGATATTGTGGGTCTGGCTAAAAAAGAACATAGAATATAGGCAAAACGTGAAGTGTGTGGTGCTCAACAGGGCAATGAAAAGAGACTGAAGAGAGAGACTGGGGCCACAGTAGGGTGTGTCTGCACATCACTTCATCCCCGTGGATTTGACATAGTGCTCCATATATGATGGAGTCAAGTTTTATCTTTTGAAGCTTTCTAAAATATTGTTTTCAGACATTTTTAACTCGTAGGACCCATGGGTAGGGAAGGTTGGCAGAACAGGCAATCATTTGTGTCATTTATATAAGGGAAATTATTTCAAAGTAAGATAAACAAGCAAAATAGAAGAAAGGGAGGCTAGTGTTTGATTACACTAAAAAATAACTTTGAGACAGGGTTTTATATAGCCTTGAATGTATATATAGTCAAGACAGCTTTGACGTCCTGACCTTTCTTCCTCTCCACTTCAGGTTCTGGGATTACAGACATGCATCACCATGCCTACTTCTGATTGTATGGAATCTTAAAAAGTTCTCTTTAAGTGAGAAGCTTTTTCATAATCAACAAATAATTACTTAGCATATATTATAACTTCAAGCACTGTTTTAAACTCTGTGGAACAGAGTAGATAAGGCCTTATCTCTTAAAGCCTCTACGCAGGGAGAAGAGACAGAGCGTCTATGCACGATTACGTGAATGGTCACTGGTTGGAAATGTAAAGCCAGAGAAAAGTTTCTCCTTTGTCCTCTAAAGAATTACTGGAATAAATGGACAAAGATTATTTATAAAAATCCAAACACACAAATTTATTATGTGCAGAGGCAATTTGCATAGTTCAGTTACCCTGCAGCTCAACAGAAATTCACACACACCCTCAGTTTTTGGTAGGGCTGTAGAAACTGGGGAGTAGAGACAACTTTGAGAAAATTCTTTGGTTTTTAAAGAAACTAAATAGGCTTGGTGGACAGTTGAAGGCCTGGGACAATGTCTGTTCAGCAGGCAGAACAATGAGTTGTGTGTGATGATCCATGTGCAAAGAGAGGGCGAGAGCATGTGGGGAAGGTCTGCCCCAGTGTGTTGGTACAGGGCGGTTTTAATTCCTATATGAGCTTAGTCTTTTTAAGTTAATGGTATATAGTAAGAAGACTGAAGACAACTGTATTCTTTCAACCTATCCTGTCAGGAAGGAAGAAGATTTGTCCATAGAGCCTCCTCAAGCCTTGTTGGAGGGATCCAGATTCTGAGTAGACTCCAATGCCTTAAAGACTTTGTTCTGCAGAGTATCATTTTCTGAGCTCCATCAGGGGTAAAAGTCATTACAAAAACTCTTATCAAGCTGGAGAGCTGGCTCAGTTGTTAAGAGCACTGATTGCTCTTCCAGAGGTCGTGAGTTCAATTCCCAGCAACCACACAACCATCTGTTATTGGATCCAATGTCCTCTTCTGGTGTGTCTGAAATACAGCTACAGTGTACTTAATAAATAAAATAAATAAATCTCAAAAAAAGAAAAAAAAAAAAAACTAAAAGAAAACTCTATCAGGAAAAAAGCCAGGCAGTAGACAGCAAAGACTGAAGCAGGCACGCGATCTGTTACATAGTGATCAGGATAGTCCTGTCCAGTATAGTCACACTTGAGCAGAGACTTGCTGGAGTGAGGGGATGGATATCTTCAGAAAGAAATTTTTAGACAGGGAGAACAGTAAACATAATACCTCTGAATGGAATGTCTTTTGAATATGTGTTTAGTAAATAGTAAGCATGAATGATAATCAAGCATGATGACTACAGAGGTAGCCAGGAGGTGACCTTGGGCATCTGGCCCTTTGTAGAAATATTAGATATTCGCTGAATGAGTAGGGAACTTGCTGAAGGAAGAAGCGCAGTCCAACATAAGCACAGTGGGAGTCACCTGGGCTGTAATAGTCCATTGGGGGCAGATCATAATAAATTTATGAAGAGAAGGCTGGGCATAACCCAGGTGAGAAGAGACAGTGACTTGGCCAGAGCCAATCACAGTTTATGTATTTTATGACTTCTAGTTCCTTTGTTCTTCTCTATATGTTTCATAATTAGGTTGTCGATGTTTACAAAATCCTGCAAAATTGATCTTCAAAAACCACTTAACATTTCTGTACCTGTTGGTTTTAAATTCTTGCTTAACATGGATGACTTCAATCTCAGGACTAATAGTAGTTAACTGAAAAGCTGGATGCTTTTCCTCTAAGATCAGAAGCAAGACAAATATATCTGCTCTCATGACTTCTGCAATGTACCAGGAATTGATCCAGCAGAGAGAAAATAAAATAAATGACATCCAGATGGGTAAGGAAGAGGCAAAGTATCTGAATTTGCAGATACCGTGATCTCATACACATAAAACTATAAATTAATGAATAAGTTCAGCCAGTCTATAGGATACAAGATAAATCACAGAGCTAACTATAGTTTAATTCACTTTTTGGCACAGTTGAATAAAAAGTTAAAAAGTGAGGAATAAAGTTAACAATTAAATTGTAAGCATATACTATAAAAAACTATAAAGTATAAAAACACATCACATTTTCATGTGATAAAATTTAATATTGTTAAATGTATAATACTTCAACATTTTTATTTACAGATCCAACACAATGCCTATCAAAATTCTAGAGGAATAGAATTTGACAAGTAGATCCTTAAGTTTATTCATACAAAATGCAAAAGACTTGTAATACCTAAAGCAACACCAGAAAAAAGAAAAAAAACGTTGGGACTATCCAGGGTTACGGTGACTTGTACGTTATTTTATTCTCATCTAAATATTTGTTTTGAAAAGTGAACTTAAACAGTGACAGTAGTCAACATAATGTAAAATGTTGATTATATGTATGTATATGTGTATTTTTAGCACAAGTACATGAAAACATGCTCCTTCTCATTTGTCATTAGAGGAATGCAAGTCAAAATCCCATGGAAATAACACTGTGGTGCTATTAGACTATCTAGAGTTTAAAACACTATCCAAAAGATTCAGTGAAGATTAGAGCAACTGAAACTTCCATACACTATGATGGCAGAGGAAAACAGGCAAATACTTTGAAAAGTGAAGTTGGTAATTTCTTAAGAAATTAAACACATATCTGTCATATGATCCAGCCATTCTATTCCTAAGTATTCACTGAAGGAAAATAATAGCATATGTCTATGCATGAACTTGACATGAACATTTATAGCACATTTATTTATAATACCCTCAAAGAATAAATAACCCCAAAGTATAATAAATATGGACATTTTTAATCTTTGTCCCTGGTATATAGCACAGTTTCTAAATCCTTGGGATTTCTGATGACACCATTGTCTTTTGTTAATTATAATATATATTTCTAGATTTTACCTGAGTTTATGTTAGTGAAGGGACTCTGGGTGTTGCCTCTAATATCTTCAGGATGGGACTGGTCACCAGATAGTAAGCACATGATTAAAAAATTAGAAATTATAGCCTACCACCAGCACCTCTGGAAAAAATATAGACTAGATATTGTCATTCAGTTTCCAAGGGTTAATGGTTTCATCAGTCATTTCTATACACTACATGGGCATGAGCATTCCTACCTAGCAGGGATATAGTTGAATGTTGACCATTCCTCAAAGACCTATATATTGAAGACTTGTTCTCTAGGGTAGTGCTACTGAGAGGTGAGGAAACCTTTAAGAGACAGGGCCTAGAGGGATGTTTTTAAGCCATTGGGAGTGTACCCATGAAAAGGATAGTTGGACTCTAGTTTCTACTCCTTTGTTTCCTGGCTATGATGTGAGCAGTTTGGTTTCTCTCTGTGCCATGGCTATCTGGCAAGATGACCAGAGAACCAAAGAAGTGGTCCATTTGATCTTGAGCTATAATCTCCCAAACAGATACAAAGTAATATTTTTCTTTATAAATTAATTATCTCAGGTATTTTATTATAGCAACATAGAGCTAACTAGTAAAAGCATGGATCTGAGAGCTTCTAAGTTGATGACTACATTGAGTTCTGGGAAGAGTGGCTTGTCTCACCCTCACTTTCCCATGAATATATTTTTTCCTACTTAGCAGTTCCTCAGGTGTATCTTTATAACAAAATAGTAATGATTAATAAAAGGTTTTCCAGAATTCTGTGAGATTTTAAATAACTTGTAGGATAAGAAAAGGGAATTGTGGAAAGCCCTAAAATTTTAGGTGTTCCTGGGGAAGTGGGAGTTACCTGAGGAGCTCATTTGTAACTCATGCCAGAAATTAAAGATGCCTTATAAGGCTGAATCTTTGACCTTCAAGGTCTGTGCCAGCTCTAGATTAGCATTACAACTGGACTATTGGACACAATTAGTTTCAGAAACCTGGAGAATTGTCTGTAGAACCAATGTATGGCTAAAAGAAAAGATGATCCTCTACTTCCTAACAATTATAAAGGATGGTTTCTAATACTCATGTAACAAAAGACAGATTAAGAAGACAGAAGCATAGCAAATTCATTGATCATAGTTTTAGGTGATATGGGAGCCTACAGAAAGAAGATACAAAGACCCAGGACAGACTCTTCACGTCTACTACAGTATAAAGAACATGTGAAATTTATTACATGCCTAAGGCATGAGAACATTAGTCTCTGGACTATTCATTTTTATGTCTGTGCTTAATGATGCATGGACAGCCATATAGAAATATGATTGGACAAAAAGGTGTGACCCAATAAACCAAAGAGGAAACTCTCAAAGCCGGAGTGTTTACTTTCTCCTTGACTTCTCAGCTGTAGAATTTCTTCCTCTAGAGTATGGGAAAGGAACCATTTAGTCTTCATTTCTTTATGGACAATTCTTACACAGAAAAAAGGAATGAAGTTAAGATAATATTTTTAAGTTTTACAGCTGCCTTTGGGGAAAAGGGATTCTGGTTTTTATAATCTGCTGTGGGGGAGAGGAATTCTTCTCTATAGCTTGCCTTGGGGGACAATGAAGGATGAGAGCCAGGAGGGCAGGAGAAGGTCAGGAAAACTTCTTTCCTAAGACTTCTCTCAAGCTCTGCATTTTTGATGATCATTTTATGTATCTTATACCAACTATCTACATGTATATGAATAGATAAGAACTCTATTTTATATCAATTTGACAAAATACTATTTAGCAATCAAAATAGTCTATTGATATAAGATACATGTGGATGGCTATCAAAATAAGTATACTGAATGAAAGAAGTGAGATTAAAAGACATTCATTCTCTACAAATCCAGTTAAACTCTAAAACAGAATCAATTTAGTCTATAGTGGCAAAAGGCAGAATATTTGTAACCCTTGCCTCTAGCTTCCCCAAGGAAAGAGAAATGAGGCCATAATTTTGGATGCATGTTGATGTTTTGAGAGTCTTGATTTAAAATATACTTAAAATATAATGCTATTCATATCACAATAAGTCTATTTAAAATTTTTAGATAACTAGGATAAGTTGTATTCAAATTGAAACTCTAAGTGGATACTTGGGTAGTTTTCCTTTCCTTTTCTTTTCTTTTCTTTCCTTTATACTTTTCTCCATTTTAAAGTTTTGTCTCCTGAGCTTGTTTGGTAAGAAGTGAGCATAGTGGAAAAACAGTTGATGGTATGAAGATATTACACAAGACTCAGGCAACATGATGGATTTTACAGGAAGAGTGTGAGTTGAGCAGTCCTTTGTGGGCTCATCTGGGAACCCAATCACCATTCATAACTAGGCTGCTGTGAAAAAATGTACTTTCCCTTCCAAACACCAATGTTAAAATGAACTTCCATAACAGTTGTGTTTTCTTTCAAACTCCTTCCACAGCAGGAACTTTATTTTATATATTTTTTTATTTTTTGCTTTAGATTTTGTTCAAAAGGATTCTCTTATTTCTCTGTGGGTATTTGCTTTTTCACAGTAAAGTAGAGGAGCTCTCTAAAAACTGAAACAATATTTCACATAGGAAATATAGCAGATGAAGACTGAAGCTAGAGATGTGTTCTTCTTGGGTGCTAGGAATAGCTTTTGATGTTGTGTTTACAAACAGGACTACAAACATTGTGTCTTGTTCTGCAAATGATGCTCCCTAGTTTAGATGGCCCTAGTGACAGAGCAGGGTGGTGGATGAAGTGCTACTTCTTTTCATTTTTAATTATAAATTATTTAACAAATGATATCCCCCTTCCCAGTCACACCTCCACAAGTCCCCCATCCAATCCCCCCTTCCCCTCCCCCTGCCTCTATAAGGGTGCTCCTCCACCTACCCACCCACTCGTACCTCACCACTCTAGTATTCCCCTTCGCTGGGGCATCAAACTTCCACAGGACCAAGGTTCCTCCTCTCCCAGTGATGTCAGACAAGGCCATCCTCTGCTATCTACATATCTGTAGCCATGGGTCCTTCCATGTATACTCTTTGGTTAGAGGTTTAGTCCCTGGGAGCTCTGGGTGGTTTGGTTAGTTGATATTGTTCTTCCTATGGGGAAGCTCCTTCAGTTCTTTCCCTAGATCTTCAAGTACCACTTCTGCACACAGTTTTCCTCAGCCCCTCAGCCTTCAGGGCTTTCATTGTCACAGGAGATCTTGTATCATCAGAAGCTTTACTAAGTCTATCCTATACTCACCAGACTTGAGCCAACAGCCATTTTCCACCCAAGTTCTAACTTTGTGTGCAGGGCAATGATACACAAAGCAAAAAGTTTAAAAAGTTTCTATGGTTCAAATGTAGCCCTTACCATGTGTGCTAGAACCATAGTTTCTCAATGGGGCAGTATTGGGAGGTACAGCTTAGTGGGAAGGGTTTGGGTTACACAGATAGAGGCTTGTGAATGGATTACCTGTTCCATTGTGCATTCTCATAGTTTCCTCTCCTTAGGTATCAACTATGAGAATGGGTCTCATACGTTATGGAGGGAACAGTAGCTAAGTCTGACTGAGTTTAGAATTGCTACAGTCAAGACAGAGATTCTTCTCTTCCATTGGAATAAGGAGCACTGGGAAAACTTAGCATGGTTGTTGCAATAGTTTTTATGTATCTACAAAGATGAACTTATTTTTCTACTATTTATTTCCTTGGAAGCCTCACTCTCAGATACAACCTGTTCATATACTGGTCTATTGAATAGAACTCAACCTAAGTGGTAGATCTTTGTCTCTGAGAACACAGAACTGATTCAGTTTGTTTTTTTTTCTTTCTGTGTTGTTGTTGTTGTTGTTTGAGACAGGATTTCTCTGTGTAGCTGTAGCTGTCCAAGAACTCCCTCTAAAGACCAGGCTGGTCTTAAACTCAGCTATTCAACTGCCTCTGCCTCCCAACTGTTGAGATTAAAGGCGTGTGCCATCATTGCCAACCCTATTTCTGTGTTTTTAAAAGAAGCCCAAAATTCCAAAATTGTCACTACAATTGTGCATCAGAGGCAATATTTAGCTTTTTCTTGTTGAGCTTGCTTCACTATCTATCAGCGCTAGCTACCAAATGTCCCTTAAGTAAACACATTATTTAAAAGAAATAGATGGAGCAATCATGGAATAGCTCAAGAGGTTTGTTATCACTTTGAAAATTTCCTAAAGCGCAAAAGGAAAATCTAATATCATAATTATATTAAGTTGCACAGTTTCACAATTCCCAGAAAGAAGACACAACCTTCAAAACAAAAGAAAAATTCAGCTATTCTTCTGACAGAAGATTCATATAGAGTATAAAAAGAAGTTCAAAGTTTAAACACACACACATAAACACACACACACACACACACACACATACACACACACGAATATATACCACCACCAACATACACACAGAAGCTGGGGATGGTATGATCAGTGTCCATGATTCATATCTTTGAAACTGTCATAAGGAAACCTATTACTTTATACAATGAATATGTGTTGATTTATTCTTTAAAATATGTGTGATTTTGACATTCTGGTCCCTCTTTACCTACCATAACTGATGCCAAGAAGTTTCTTGTTGGAAACAACTCCTAAGATATTGTTCACTCAGGAAGAGGAAAGTTTATATTACTTAGCTTTTTGGTTGCAAGTAACAGAAACTCTAGATTATCACTTCTAAATAAATGTCTAGATAACTAACTAAATAAATATCTAGACAGAACTCTAGGTAATGCTAACTCTAGATAATTCAAAGAGAAAGGGGATTGATTGAAGGAAACTGGCAGTTCACAGAATCATGGTGTCCTGGTTGGTTTTGTGTCAACTTGATACAGCTGGAGTTATCACAGAGAAAAGAACCTCCCTTGAGGAAATGCCTCCATGAGATCCCCCTGTGAGATATATTCTCAATTAGTGATCAAGGGGGAGGGTCCAGTCCATTGTGGGTGGTGTCATCCCTGGACTGGTGGTCCTAGGTTCTATAAGAAAGTAAGCTGAGCAAGCCAGGGGAAGCAAGCTAGTAAGTATCATTCTTCCATGGCTTCTGTGTTCACACCTTCTTCCATGTTCCTACCCTGTGTGAGTTCCTGTCCTGACTTCCTTTGATGATGAACAGCAGTGTGGAAGTGTAAGCTGAATAAACCCTTTCCTCCCCAACTTGCTACTTGGTCAGGATGTTTCATGCAGGAACAGAAACCCTGACTAAGACACATGGGATCAATAATACAGAGAATTAGTCAGGCATATGACCACAATGATTTGGTGAACTGGTCCTACGAAGAGACCACACCCCCTGGCATTGGGCCCAGCCACTGAAGACCCTACAACAATCATGTCCAGCACACACTGAGTACCTCTACCCACACAGCTGCCACTCCTGCCTCCAGACATGGAAAGGAGCTGATGGACTGAACCTGCTCTTGATTCTGTGCCATCAGCCTTTCGTTTTAAATCCAGGACAGAAGTAAAACTATGATCAGAGCCCTAGCTACAGTGATGTGGCCCATGTGAGCAGCTGATACACTTTCAGAACAGAAGGCCCCTGACTCATTCAGAGGACATGGGTCACATGCCAGGGCCATGGATGTCAGTTGCAAGGATGTTTCTTATCATTTTCAGTATTACAGAGTTTCAGCAGTACTTACTATGTACTGTTGATTACAAATGCTCTGTGAAAATGTCAAAAAATCAATGAGATTGAAGATGAATATATTAATATGAGCACTGGGTGGTGGTGTATGAAATCAGGGATTAGACACTCAGAGTCTGTGTGTGGACTGAAGTTTCAGCTTAAGTCACATGCATTTCAAAGGCATCTGAAAGCTTAAGAACCCAGCTCTAGATTCTTGTCCAAATCCATTACTCTGTAGGATAGACCAACATACTAAGTCTCACAGAGTTCTTTATTCAAAGATGCACAGTGGGCTCTAGTAGAGAGAGATCTAGAACCCATATTTAAAAATAAAAAATAAAAAAAATAAAAACCAAAAACAACAAAAAAAACCTCTTGTGTGCACATGTCGTGCCTGCAGACCACAGAAGAAACAGTAGCTGCTCCTCTGGGGTAGCAAAGGGTGGCTGGGGAAGAGCAGAATTCTGTGTCCTTCTTAGATCTTTTGACTATTTCACCAAATATGACTAAAAAACTTAATAAAACAATAGTTTTAAAAGAACATAGCTCTCTATGTGCTAATTTGGAATTAAGTCCAAAATATATAAAGTAAAATAATTAAACACATAAAGCAAGCAGAATTTCTGAGCAGCTATCTAATTTCCAGTGCAGGGATGCAGAACTTGCACATGTACGTGTTCTGGTTTTTCCAGAAAACCTTGAAATTTGGATTTTATGTATAAACTTCTGTGTCTCAAAGGTTGACAAACTTTCAAGCATGATCTCTGTGCTTCTGCCGACGGAGGCTGTCAATTTGGGACATTCACGTTGTTCTGATGTGGCCCTGCCTCATACAGCTGGCCCAGGGTCATCTGCTCAGGTGGTGAATCCGAGATGGGTTTCCTGCACCTCCCTTTTTTCTCTTCTTCCAGGGCCCTTGCACTGAGATGTGTGGTCCTGGGGGACAAGGAACAACGGTGGTATCTGCCCAAAAGTGCTGCATCAGCCGGCTCCCTGGATTTGCCCACAGGAGTATCTTCTGATTGAAGTCACAGTGATCGGGTGGATAATCAACAGACCTGCCCCGTAAAGGTCAGAGCCTCCAGTTCTTTAAGATGGTCTGGACTTGGATCTGTTGCTTTTTCCCCCCCTTCTGTCATAAGTTAGATTACTCTTCATTCTCTTGCCTGGTGAACTGTTTAAGGTTAAGGATTAGCTGGCTCAGAGGACCAGACTGGATGCAGTCACATAACCGCATAGAGCTCCGAGGTCTCGCAAACAGTTTGGCTCACTAGGCTGATGAAGACAGAGATGGCACTAGTCGAGTGGCCACTGTATTTGCCCTATTTGATAAAAAATAATCTGCCCAATCTCTAGCTTTTCTTTTGATGAAGTCACAGCCCTGACCACAGCCCACAAACCTACACAGAGAGTATGAGCTAGGCAAAAGCAATGCATATCGCTTGGAATGCTTGTTCTCCTGACAATTAATGGACCTGCGTGTCCAGAGTACCCTCTTAGTAAATGTTCACCTATTTTAAAATAAATTGCGATTTAGGATGCACATGTAAACCACTTTACAAGCTAAATCTCTTTAGCTCGACAGGTTAGAAATAGAACTGCCTTTGCGGAGTGGACAGCTCTAAGCACATGTCCTGTGCTCTAAGCCGACTCCCCGTGCTCTTTCAAACCCAGGTCAACCTACAGCTGTAGACTTCAGCCTATATGCTCCTCTCTCCTCTGCTAACTATTGCCTAGAAAGGTGCCGGAGACTGTGCCCTCGAGTACTCTGCGTTTGATTGGATTACAGCATAGCTGTAGCGGGAGAAGAAGCTGTCCAGAGGTGATGGGTGTGTCTGGCCTGCAGGAATCGTGTGTCTTGCGACTGGACCCTGCAGCCACTTGTTCCTGACCACTGTCTTCCATGTGGAGCTAAGTGGAATCAATAGTTAGGTAATTTTGACAAAACTGTGGAGAGTCACTGGAGAGGAATGAGGACGTCATCAATTTCACTCTTTAATCTCCGGCTAGGTCAGTCAGTACTCAAGTAACCGGAAACTTGATCAACTCGCGACTTGATTGTTTTCCCTTTCCACCCGGGGTAGATGACCTGGCCCCTCTGGAGATCCACTGGGCTCAGAGCTGTCTCCTCCTCGAGGTTCCTGTATGATCTTATTTTCTTTAAGCGAGTGAAGAAACGTCTCTCTTGAGGAAGGAAATTGGTCTGGGTAGCATTTCTAGATCATGGGACAATTCCTGCCCTTCCCGCTCCCACCAGTGCTGGTCATGAAGCGCAGGTTTGGGCTACAGTCTGAAGTTTTACTGAAAGAGGTGTTCCCATGCCATTTGGCTGCATTCCTCTGGGAGGGTAGTCAATGAAAGGCCTGCCTGAGAATTTATGCTTCGCACTTAGTCAAGCTGGAAACATGCCTATTGTTATTCAAGAGTTTCTGTAATTTTCCATTACCTGGCTGGAATCTGGAGTATGTCTTATTTGCTTTTTCAGTGTTTTCTGTGATTTAATTAGGGCTCCTGGCAGTGGTTGGAGATCACATGATTAAGGGTCTCTAACTCATTCATTTCCCTCTGAGCCAGGGAGCTATTTATTTCAGGAACCATAAAGTGGTCACCTCTGTGTGCTTCATATGGAGCCAACTCATGACTAGAAGAATCTGCAGTTCTGTAGTCTATACATTCACCCAGCACAGCTAACCACTAAAGTATGCAGATTCACCCATTTGCTGAGCATAGATTCATCAGCTGAGGTAGGGGTTGAAGAGATGTCAGGATTTCCCTAGCATTCAATGAAAGGTTCCTTGGAGTGGCTTTCTAATAAGTGACTATTCACTTGATCATGCATCTAAATTGGGAGCAGACAAATTTCTCCTTTCTATGGGCATTGCTCCTCTTGCCACCCATTGCAACTGTGAGGCTTAAACAAAATGCTACAGACAAGAGATGAGGCCACGGTGAGCCCACAGTTGGGTATTAATTCCCTCTCTGCTAGGCTAGGGAGTTCTTCCTAAACTTAGCTCAACTAGACCTGCCTCTTCCAGTGTTTATGATTCTGTGTTGGAGCTGACTGTGAAGAACACACATCCCCTTCTGCATGGCTGCCCTGAAAATATCTGAGATGATGCTCCATCTCTAGCATCTGTTGGCATGGCTGTCTCCAAGCAGCTGACCCTGGTCTAAAAGATCATTCTCTTTCTCAGTTACACCATCAATCATCCTTGGTTTTCTTTAAGCCCAGCACACAGACCCACACCGTCTTATTCTTTCTTGTATGTATCTGCTTATTTTCTTATTGTTGACTAGACTGTCACGACAGGGACTACCCCTGTGTTCTTCATAACTCATTCTTTTGGGTGTAGAAATCTGACTGGAAAGCACCTGATGGTTATTTGTTTTTACTGAATGAGTGAGCAAATGGGCAACCAAAGCTCACTGACCACCAAATGTTTCTTAGGGATTTTGTTCCAGTCAGGCTCTGTTGCACAAGGAACCAAGAGGGCAGCAAAGAGTGAAAGAGCAGGAAAATATACTATTTTCTGTTCTTTCTGCCCCCTGGACATCATGATACTGTTCCAAAAGCATGGACTGTTAGAAATTGGTATTTGATATTTTCTGATAATTAACTGTGTAACTTTGGATACAGTCTTAACCATTACAAATTTTAATTTTTTTTTTCACAGAAAATCCAGAAACCAGGCATCCTGATCTGATGGTACCCTGAGACTCAGAGGTCCCAGCTGTCCTCTTGTGTCTGCTTGTAATTCTGTTTTCAAGGTTTGTCCGTGGGGTCACTTTCATTAGCAGTCTGCTGTATTTAGACACCTGAGAAATTCTCCATTCCAGGATGCTTCTTAAATGTAGACTCACAAGCCCCAAAGATGTTCTTGACCTTGGGGTCTCTAAAGCCCAGAAATCTGTGGGTTTAACACACTTGGAGGGGATTACCAGGCAGAAGTTCCATGTAATAGCCTTTTAATTAGAGGATTCCTCTCTCAAGTTCAAATAGTTCTCACAGCAGAGTCCTGCAAAGCCAAGGCTAAGCTGGCTGCAGGTCCAGCAGCCTGAGGACTCTGTTCCAATTCCAGCCACATCTTGTGGCCTTTCTTACACCATGCAGCTTCTAGTGATCATAACAAATTCCAGAGCGTTAACTCTGCAAATAGTCTCTCAGCGTTAAGGTACTTGTAAATTGAATTATGGGTCCCAATGTTCACAGGTACCTATACGGAGGAACAGAAGCTCACCCTGCACAGAAAGCCGAGGTGTCTGGGGTAGGCTCTCATTTCACCCCAGCTGCTGAAATCACTCCCTACAGATTTATAAGTTGTTTTACTGTCTGGGAAAGTTTTTCTTTCTTTTCTCTCCTCCCCCCGCCCCCCCCAACCCCTTCACAAATCAGCAGAGGACTTTTTGAGCATAGTACACACATGCCACCTTCTGGAAGGAAATGGAAAATTTTTGCAGGACCTTGAGAACCTTTTTTGATTGAACACATTCCATTGATGTTGAGAAATATTAAGGACCAGTGATTATTATTTCCTGTTATTTTTATGGTGGTGGGGGTGGCACAGCGGCGGAGGTAGCAGTGTGTGTGTGTGTGTGTGTGTGTGTGTGTGTGCATGTATGTATGGAGGATTGAACCTCTTACATGGAAGTCAAGGACCTCATTACACCACATTAGGCAGGCCTTGGAGATCCTCTTGCCTCACACTCCTCAGTGACTGAGACTCCAGGCCTGTGTTATCAGAACAATCCACCGTCTATATTAATATTTATTCACTTACCGAAAAACATCTTGGGGCCTTCCAAGTTTTGCAAATGATAAAGAGAGCAAGCAGCAGCATTCTTGTGTGCAAATTTGGTGGGGATATAACTTTTGAACTCTTTTGTTTCACATTGGGGTGATTGTTGTCTGGTAAGAATATACTTAGCTTCATGAGAAAACTGCCTTTCCTGCATTTACCTTGCAGTTCACCAGAAAAAAAAACAAAAACAAAAAACCAACTCCACCATTTTGGGCCAAATTTATAGCAAGCATTTATTAAATATTAAATACTGACCAAGAGATAGACTTTGGTCAGGACCATTTCCCTGGAGTTTCTCAACTGGAAAAGCCTCAAGCCATGCATTGCAGGGGCTTATAAGGCCAAACTTGTAGGCCACTGTACTTTCCTGGGGGGGGGGGGGGTTGTTATTTTCCAAGAACTACAATTCCCAGCATTCCAGGAAGTTACCTGGTTCCTGGGCAGGTGTGGCTTACAGACCCTTGTTGTGTTTATGCTAGTGAGGCCTGAAAGCTCCACTGCCAGCATTTGTATTCAATCAGGGTATCTGAGAGGGGTGTGTCCCGTGGCTCCAATGACGTGTGATAGAGAAGAAGTATTTATTCACACCTTTACCCACTTCCCCTGATTTCTTATTGCATTTAGAGTTCCTTGTACATTCAGGATGCTGGTTCTTCATCTATGCGTCTTTTACGTTTTTTTCTCCTAGGCTGACATTTGCTCTTATTCTCTTCAGAATGTCTTTGTAAAGCAGATTTTTTTTTTTTAATGTAGTGCAGTTTATCACTTATTTCTTTATGGCCATGACTCCTTATTTCTTTATGGCCATGTCTAAAGCGTTATCACACTATTTAAGGCCACATAAGGTTTCCCTGGTGTTATAAGAGTTTTATAGTTTTGAGTTTTATATCAGTACTATGATCTGCTGTGTTTATTGTAATGAAGACCATAAGATGCCTATTTCATGACAATGCTCAGGTGTTGCACCACTCCATTGTACTGGATTTTTCCTTCATCAAAGAACATCCTTCTGCCTTTGTGTGGGTTTATTCTGAGTATTTTGTTCTATTTATTGTGTTGTCAACATTACACTGTTTTAAGTACAAAATTTTTATACTAAATGGTAAAGTAGGATAGTGGTGGCCTTTGGGGTGCTCTCCTACATCAATATTGTATTAACTGAATTGACTGTATTATTGTATTACCATATTGTACGTAATATTATGTCAACTGTAATGATTGTCTTAGTTAGGGTTTTACTGCTGTGAACAGACACCATGACCAAGACAACTCTTATAAGGACAACATTTAATTGGGGCTGGCTTACAGGTTCAAAGGTTCAGCCCATTATCATCAAGGCAGGAGCAGGCAGGCATGGTTCAGGCAGAGCTGAGCATTCTACATCTTCATCAGAATGCTGTTAGTGGAAGTCTGACTTCCAGGAAGCTAGGGTGAGTCTTAAGCCCACATCCACAGTGACACACCTATTCCAATAAGGCCACATCTTTGAATAGTGCTACTCCCTGGGCAGTGCATATACAATCCATCACAACAGTGTATTAGAATACTGTGCCAACTGTATCAATGTTGTACTGTAATATTGTGTCAACTGTATCAATGTTGTACTGTAATACTGTGCCAACTGTATCAGTGTTGTACTGTAATATTGTGTCAACTGTATCAATGTTGTACTGTAATGCTGTGCCAACTGTATCAATGTTGTGCTGTAATATTGTGTCAACTGTATCAGTGTTGTACTGTAATATTGTGTCAACTGTATCAATGTTGTACTGTAATGCGGTGCCAACTGTATCAATGTTGTACTGTAATATTGTGTCAACTGTATCAATGTTGTACTGTAATATTGTGTCAACTGTATCAATGTTGTACTGTAATATTGGGAAAGCATTTTGATTCTGCTGTGGATAGATCTTGTGACTCTACATATAAACTTTAGAACCAGCGTATTGACATTCAGGACAAAAACTTGATGGGGTTTTGATTATATTGCTTGTGAAGCTCCAGTTGAGAGACCTGGCATCTTGACAGATTTGTATCTTCTTTCTCATGATCACAGATTAGCTCCCCATTTATTTAGCTCCTTCTTAGTCATTTTCTTCAGGGTTTTTTTTACTCATTTATTTCTTTTAAGTTTTTAACTTTTATTTATTTACTTTTGTGTGTCTCTTCTCCTCTCTCTCTCTCTCTCTCTCTCTCTCTCTCTCTCTCTGTGTGTGTGTGAGTGTTTTCTCTCTGTGTGTGCATACCAGGAGTACTAAGGTGCCTGTGGAGACCAGAAGAGTTTGCTGAATGCCCTGGAGCTGGAGTGAGAGAAGGTTATACACTGTCTGATCAGTGCTAAGAACAACCTTGGTTCTTCTAGAAGAAGAGCAGGTGCTTTTAACCAATGAGCCATTCCCCAGCCTCCATTCATTTTCATTTTATATGTATGTCTGTGTACCACGTGTGTGCCTGTGAATGCAGAGGCCAAGAGAGAGTCAAGAGAGATCTCCCAGAACTGGAGATGCAGGTGTTTGTGAGCTGTCCAATATGGATGCTGGGAACTGAACCTGGGTCCTCTGCAAGAACATCAAGTACTCTTAAGCATGGAGCCATCTCTCCAGCCCCTCATTAGAGTTTTATAGTTTTCTCCATGTAGACCTCATACATATTATGTTAAATGTATACTTATTTTAGTATTTTGGCATATGCATATGTAAATAGGAGTATTTTCTTATTCAAATTCTACCTATTCATTGCTAACACATAGAAAAAGGATTAAATTTTGTACATTAACTTTGTGTCTTGCAACCTTGTTATAACCACTTATTAGTTTCATATATTTCGATGATTCTTTTAGATATTATGTAAAGTTACATAACCTGTGAAGAAAGATAGCTTTACTTCTTCAATTTGTACACATTTTATTTCTTTTCCTTTTTTAATGTATTAATGAGAATATTTTTTTGAAAAACTGTAGGAAGAACAAACATGTTTGTTTCCTAAAATTACTGAGAAAAATTCTTGTTTCTAGCCATGAAATATGAAGCCAATGGAAAGAAGGTCTTTTAGATGTTAATTGAAAATTATTGTATGTATTCACAAACATTACAAAATATTGATCAAAAATATATAATCAACTGGAATGTTGGATTCTCTGATACTTTTAGATGAATCAAAACATGTCTGACAAATGCAAGTTTAACACCCATATGATTTACCATTATCAAGTTCTGATAGCCAGACAGTGATGGCGCATGCCTTTAATTCCAGCACTTGGGAGGCAGAGGCAGGCGGATTTCTGAGTTCGAGGCCAGCCTGGTCTACAGAGTGAGTTCCAGGACAGTCAAGGCTATACAGAGAAACCCTGTCTCGAAAAACCAAAAAACCAAAAAAAAAACAAAAAACAAACAACAACAACCCCCCCCAAAAAAACCCAAACAACAACAACAACAACAACAACAACAACAAAGTTCTGATACTATTATTTGTAATTTATAGTAGGGTTAAATTTTATAGAATTTTCATATTTCTTTTATTCTTTATTCAGCCCTGACCTCTGTACATTATAAAGGTCATACAAAGCATGTTTTGGTTCATTATTCATTTTCCTGGGTACTGTGCCCTCGAGGGAAAATCCTGGGAGGTAGGACACACTCAGAGGTCACGAATCCCATTTTACTGTTAATATTTGTTGTGCTGCACTTTCTTTTACCTCTGCTCCGCAGTTCTGCAGCAGAATTAATAATGGGGCTCCTGTCTTCTGAACCATAAACAGGTCAAGCAGGTTTCTTAAGTCTCTCTTTTGTAATTAAAATTATTGATTGTGTTTTAACTCAGCTAATGACTAATTATTCATAAATAACATTCATTCAAATGCAGAAAATGTTTTCTGCCTGGCTGGTCACATCATTTTCAACCGAGTTTTTTAGATTGTAAAGAAATCCATCTAAGAGTTAAGACTGATACACTGATCTTCTTTTCATCTATTTATTGTTAAATAGATTCTTAACATTCTTTTTATCTATGTGCTGTTAAATGGATTTTTTAAATAATAAACCACATATCATGTGAACATATGTCACACATATCAGTGTCAATTTCATGATTGTCACAGTCTTTCAACAGCCTTGGAATGTCTAATATTGTAATGCAGTAGTAAGTAATATAAATTAGTTTCTTTAGTCCAGGGACATAGAGATTTATCAAGAGAGACAGTAGAAACAGTCAAGGATCAAAATGAAGTAAAGCAAAAGATCATTACTTATCAGAATGAGTGACACTTGTTATAAGTGTAACAGAGGTCTGGTAAATGGCAGGCCCACATGGAATGAAAATGTTCAGAAGGATCTTAGGAAGTTGGTCCTCAGGAAGGTTCAACTTGGAGGTAGTCTCCTAGTTAGCTGGAGCTATCAACTTGATACAGCCCAGCATTATCTAAGGATGTCTCAGTTGGGAGAATACATCTATCAGGTAGGCCTTGTGGTCATACCTGGGGGACATTTTCTTGACTGCTAATTGTCGTAGAAAGATCTAGTCCACTAATGAGCAGTGCCATCCCTAGGCAAGGGGTCCTGGGCTGCATAAGAAAACTTTCTGGGCAGAGACTAGGGAACAAACCCATCAGCACAGCTCCTCCATGTTCTGCTTCAAGCTTCTTCATTGAATTTCTTGGATTTCCCCGAGTGAGGGACTGTAACCTGTAAGATAAAAACCAACCCTTACCTCCCAAGGTTGCTTTTGGTCACAACAACAGAACCAAAGCTAGAACTGATAGGAAAAGAGAGAAGGAATGGCGTCCAAGCTTTCAGTTTGGTATGTCAGCACGAACAACTTCTTGAAATTGTGAGTAGGGGCGTCACCAGTGAAAACAGTAAATGGAGCGCCAGAGGAATGGTCACAAAGACATGGATGGATGTGGGAGGTGTGGTTGCTCATTTTACTCTCTGTAAGAAGAAGGAGGAGGAAGAGGAACTTTATAGTGTTATGCAAAAGCAGAAGTACAATATAGGTTCACACTGTATGTTGTTTATTTTAAGTAACTGCAACTTTAGGGAGTCTGATAGAACGAGTCTTCACCCTCTCCCCATAAAGACTGCAGAACGCCTTTTACTCTCTCCCTTCCACAGCATTTGAACATGGTAAGGGACTGACTTGCTGCTGCAGGGTAGTAGATAGACTGAGAGAACATTCTAGGTCTCACTCACAGTGCCTGGCTTTCTTGTACTGGTCTTTCTTAAATCCCATCATTCTGAAAGTAAGGGATTATTTCAGAGACTATGAACCATTTGTAAAAATAGACTTAGTGACCCATCTACACAGAAATGTCAAATGTGTGAAAATTGGGGACTCTGGATTTCCTAACTCCTGTCATCCATTTGTCTGGTAAGCAGTTGCTGTCTGGTCTGTGTGGTTATCATTATCTAGTTAGATGCTAGTAAGGAAGCCTGGACTACATCCCAGACTCCTGTGATACTAACGCTAGTTGCTTCTTCCCTCTCTATAAATAATAAGTTAATGCTGCTCTCTGGAGTCAGAGGATGAGGGTATTGATCACACCCTAGTTCTTTTCCTTCCTAAAGAGGCCTAATAGTAGCAGCATCAATTATTTATAAAAGCTACATGGAGGTTTCATCTAAACTTCAAATCTATTTATTGTGGATGTCATAAAAGCCCCCTTCCCCTCTCTATTTCTCCCTTCTCTTCTGTCTTTACTCCATCTCTCTCTTCCTCCCCCATTGAGCTGGCCATTTATAAAGTTTCTCACTCAGAAAAAAATAAGTATGTGTTCTCTTGACGAATTTCTTGATTAGTTCTTGATAATGTCAAATCTATCTACAATTCATTTATTCATATATATAAAATATTTCCTATTTATTCATTTGTAAAAAGTCCTTTACTCCAACCCAAGCACTTGGTAAAGGATTAACAGTAACCTCTGGATGACGCAGACTTATTTGTTTGGTGAAAAAGCAAATTACATTTACCACATGACTTTACTACTTTTGTTTGTAAGAAAATGATCACCAAACATAGTAAACAAAAAAAAAACCAAACCACCCATAGTATGTTTTATTGAAAAATATAATCATTAGACAGGAAAAATACATAGTATGTTTTATTGAGAAATAGGATACAATCCCTTCTTATAATTGCGACAAAATTTAATCTGCTATTACCTCTCTTCTTTAAGTTACTATCTTATATTTTAAATGAGTTGGCCAAATTTGAGCATCTACTCACTAAGGGTGACAGAGTGACAAGATGTCATTGAAAAATCCAAGATATTGAGGGCACCATAAATACTATCACAAAGACACTAAATGGAAACATGGGGTAGTGAAACCCAATAGACACTGGAAAAACCTCCTTACACTATAAAACTCGACTTACTTCCCCATGGAAAAGATTTGTTTTTAGTGTGTGTGCACGTATGTGCGTCCAAGTGTGTGCTGACGCACATATGTGCAAGTGCCAGATACATTCATTAGATACTCAACCTGCAAGAAGCCCGTATGTGGAGATAGAGACACAGTATAAAAACTGATAGCCATTATTCTCAGGGTATTGAAAATCTAGTAGGAAAGACAAAAAAAAAAAAATAATGTAATGAATGCTGATGATAGAAATTCAAAAGTCAGAAATTAACTAGGCAGTGGAGGTACAGCGTAGTTTGGGAATGGGACAGTGGTTGCTACTACGGAACAACATACAGGAGAGGGTAGAAGATGCCAAGGCCAGAGCGTGCGATATGGGTCTGGCCAAAATGGGCTGGATGGCTAAGGGGTGTGGATTTTGTCAAAAAGGAAATAAGAAGCCATCAAAGAATTTAAAGCAGATGAGAAGAAAAAAGTATGTGTTAGGGGTTAGTGCCTCCTACCCTCTACTGAAACAGACAGACAAAGGCTTCCTTAGAAACCAGAGCAAACGCAGGATTCAAACTTTACCCCCAAGTCTCCCGTATACACAAGTAGTCATCTGTTAGCAATATTTTCATTTTGAGTAAGAGTGAATCGTGGGAAAGACCATGAAATACACTGTTGACATTTTCAGCCTGCTGGCGACCAGATTATCTCTCGAATACAGGCTAATCTGATCAAATGGGTGGTTCAAAATGTGGAAGAAACGGTGTTTTTAAGTTTAGATCAAAGCAGGTAGAAGGAAATGTTGATAGCTGCCTTCAGTCATCTGGTAGACACATCTGTGAGGGTGTTTCCACATAAATTTGGTTGAGAAGGAAAGACTTGCCCTGAGCAACCGTCCAGTGGAGCAGTCTTAGACCAACCCACATCACTCCCAGGGGGAGGAGGGGATAAAATGGGCAGAGCACTGGTGTTCATCAGCATATCACCACCATGTATTTCCTCAGCATGATAGACTATGCCTTCAAACCCTGTTCCCTTAGCCAGTGGTTCTCAACCTTCCTAATGCTGCAAGCCTTTAATACAGTTAGTTCCTCATGTTGTGGTGAGCCACAGCCATAAAATTATGTTCACTGTTACTTCATAATTGTCATTTCGCTGCTGTTATACATTGTAGCGTAAATATCTATGTTTTCTAATATTCTTAGGAGACCCCTTGAAAGAACCATTCAATTCCTCGGGGGTCGCGACCCACAGGTTGAGAACAACCGCCATAAGCCTTTTCTCTTCTCGGGTTTTTTTTTGGTCAGGTATTTTGTCACAGCCACAAGTAAAATAACTAACACAGTCACTGACTCTGAGGATGGCTCCACTTCTGCAGCTCTCCTCCACTTCCAGCAAGATTCACAATGGAATCCAGGGTTTCTTCCCATCAGCAAGTCAGGCTATGCCTGACATTGTAAAACAGGCCCCCATGCGACTAACATAGCTTTCTTCCGGATGGTCCATGTTCTAAAGATCTTAGAAAACACAGTGTGTATGTGTGGGGGTGGGGGTGTGAATTGACTGTCATTGGATCTGTGCTTACTAATAGGATGAGCTGGGTTGCTTGGTAAAGGCCTTACTTGGCCTGGAAGATGGGCTCCGACATTTAAGACTCAGAGAAGCTGAACCATTTAACCAAGGCCAAGGAGCTAGTGATTGACAGAACTAGACTCTGATTTACATTTTTGATCCTTATGCCGACACAGGAACGAGACTGGTGTTGCAGGGGCGGGGATGGGGTGTTGGGAGGGGCTGTAAGGACAGGATGGCGTCTCTTAGCAGGGGCAAAGAGGATTAGGGAAGTGGAAAGAGGGAGGGTGGAAATACAGAGGAGGAAAGCGACAGAGAGAGACTGCCAACCCCCAACAAGGCTCAAACAATCCAGCCTAATCCAAATCAGGCCAGGTCTTTGATTGGCCCATCCGGCTGAGTTCTCCAAGCTGTGGTGCCTGTAGTATGCCCAGCTGGCAGGATAAAAACCATTTAAAAAACTATCCGGAAATTGCCACTCACCAGGGAGCATCTGTGAAAAATACTGGCCGCAAATGAGCTGGCAGAGGTTCAGAGATTGCCACTTGCCCTGCCTCGCTTGCGACTGAAGGGGTTCCGGAGCTGTTTCCCAGATGGGCCTTTCAGCGGCTGGAGCTGCGTTGAGCCTCGCGGATATTTTTGCAGAATGCTTTCGCAGGGCAAGAAATGTGTTCAGGAAAAGCCACAGTCGAAGCAGTCTTCTACCTAGACATATAATTCTTAAGATATTTTATTTATTTGTGTGAGTCCGTGTGTGTGTGTGTGTGTGTGTGTGTGTGTGTGTGTGTGTGTGTGTATACAGATGCAGACCAGAAGAAAGCATTGGATCCCTTGGAGAGGGAGTTTGTGGGCTACCTGGCCTGCTATGTGCATGCTGGAATCCGAACTCTGGGCCTCATGATTGTTCAGCAAGAGTTCTTAAACTTTGTGTCATTTCTCCAGCTACAAGAGTCATAATTTTTAATGGACTTGTAAATAGTCCTATAGTGATGCACTGCAATTACTTCTTTAAGATAAAGTACTTTTCATAAATTGATAACTTTTCACTGATTGATACTCTCTAGCCAAAGGTTGGTAAACTCTCAGTTGTCTTTGTGATTACAGAGTATCAATGGGAAGAGTTGAAGTTATGAATCAGGTTGGTAAGCTTATCTATTTTTTTAAAATTGTGCATGAAATCAGCCATCCAACCCTTTTTGTTGCATGGTAACTTCTCTCACCAAGGGGCCAGCGATGGTCACAGGGAGATAATGTAAATATTTTAGTTTGTCTCAGACTCCCGTCTCTTTCTCTTCTTTCAGAGTGAGTCTGTCACTGACACTTCCTCGCTGCCTGCTGCTTGGTGATCTTTCTGCTTACCTGGAATGATGGAGCAGTTCATGAAGAAACCTGCTGAGTTTTCTTCAAATAGTTAAGGATAAAATATTTTCTTGCTATCTGGATCAAATACACAAACTGTTCTATTCATGAACTTCTATCCTCCTGGTGGCCTCTCTGGTGGCTTCTATCTATTTCAGACAGATATGAAACCACAGACATGACAGAGACAGAAATGACCTCCCGAGGACTGTAAGACCCAAGTGCCCGAGCTCAGGGTAGAACTTCCTCAAAGGCCCGTCTGTCTGGTGGTTCCTTCCTGAACTCTCCAGCTGTCAGCTTCACTGAGTGGAGAGTTGTGAGAGAGATTGGTAGGAGAGGGGCTCTGAGCCGTGCTTAGTAAGAGCAATGGAATCTCTCTAATTTCTTCAAATGAGAAGAAGTAGAAATTCTTTCCTGGAAATAGCCCTAAGACAGACCTGGATAATGCTAAGGTCCTACTATCCCTCTGACCCATATGATCTTCCAAATCAAAGGGCTGATCACCCTCCTTTATAAGTATCCACTAGGTGGATGCCAAACACAGGAATTTCCAGCACATTTAGGTGGGTCTGGTATAGTCACCTGGGATGCTACCTGGGCCAGCCCTGCTATGT
Organism: Rhynchomys soricoides; assembly: GCA_019843965.1. Classification (NCBI taxonomy): domain Eukaryota; kingdom Metazoa; phylum Chordata; class Mammalia; order Rodentia; family Muridae; genus Rhynchomys; species Rhynchomys soricoides. The sequence continues at coordinate 4,961,198 of JADRCH010000047.1, forward strand.
GTGGGATTCCACAGTTTTCTTTTTAAACCATGGTTTTAAATGTGATCCATGTGAAGCTCCTATGGCTTAGTATCCTTTCGATTTTCTTATATTACAGAGATACAATCACCTTTTTACAAAATATTTCTTGTTTACTTGACAGACCCCCACCTGCTGTGGCAAACATGGAGTTTACTGAAGGACCACAGCCAAGCCTCCTGGACATGATAGGTTTTGTTGAGAGGCTCACAAGCTCAAGTGTGCACCAGAATTACAGAAGAGGGAATGTCACTGAGAATCGAGGATTCTAAGATTTGAAGCCCAAGGTGGTATCACAGGCCTGTCACCTAGCACTCAGGAAGTGGACGAAAGGGATGTTGGTACAAGTTCAGGATCAGCAGATCACACGCACACGCACACGCACACGCACACGCACATGCACACACGCACACACGGATCCCAGGGATTACCCCAGTGATCTAATCTACAATTCGATCTCAAAGCTCTACATTTTAACTTGAAATTCCACTGATTCTGTTGGAAGTGGTCCCTGACTGTTGTTTGAGAGAATCTGATAGAAGCGCTTTCAGAGCTGAGCCCTTGGTGTTGTAAAGCCTTTCCAGGAAGTGTCCTGAGAATTGGCAACCTCCTATAGCCTGTGACCCATGGTTACCAGCACACATAACTAATCAAAAGGAATAAGCAAGGGCCAACCAGTTTCATCATCAAAGTGGAATTTTGCAATGCAGGCTTACATGGTGCTTTTCTGAGGAAAGACCCATGAGAAGACACATGATGTTTGGAGAGAGTATAAGAAAGACCCAACAGATAGTGACGGGGCTGCATGCATAGCTAGCTCTGCTACGCTTCATTGGTCTCCTGTTTTTGTTGACCTTCGCTTTGTTGAGAGATGCATGCAGAGAATTCTTGGTAATCTGGCTGGTCCTGGTAGCTCCTCCTGACTCATGCCAATTTAGCAGAGGCCTGGCAGTTTCTGCTGGATCGTGCCACTGCTGCTGATTCATGTTTGGTGACACTTTTGAACTGGACTGAAACTACTGAACTGGACTGCTGGTATCCTAACAAACTAAGACTGGAATCACCCAAAAGAACTATTTCTAACCAGGTCTACATCCCCTTGTCCTATTTACCACCCTTTCTCCCCTACCTTTTGGAGAGTGAACTAGAAGGGGAATTGAAGCATTTGAGAACCATTATTAAAGTAGGTTTTGGAAAATCTAAGCCTACACACCATCATATTTCTGTGTGTGAAGAAATGCCTGGAAGACGGTCCACTTCCCTGTAGACCAAGAGACGTTTGGCTAGATAGGTTCAGATGTCACAGCAAAGGGTTCTTGGTGTGCAATTAAGATCTGATTCCTTTGTATCCTGTAAGCTGTTTGATCACAAAAGCATGGAGCAAGAATTAGTTGGTGTGGGGAAACAAGCAGAACCTGTCTTCATAGGCTAATTTATAGAAGGGTATGGATTGTCTTATAGCAGTGGGCCTCTAGGAATCTAAGTAGAAGCTGCTGAGGATCAGAGTTTATCTTGGTGCTAAGTGGTTAACAAGGCTGTGGAAATGAAGTGGTTTTGAGTACTTTAGCCTGTGAGACTCAGGGTAAAGGGGCTGTGATAATTATCAGCTAGTCTGTGGATCTCACACCACAGACATAACCCGGGATAATGGAAAGAATTTGGGGCTTGTAATCAAGCCTAGATGCAAATATCAGATTCCTTCTTTGCTCTATGACTCCAGGAGTGTATTTTAACCCTTGTAGGTTAATGAGGATCAAACAGATGGCTCATGTCAAGTGCCTGTCATGGTATACTGTTTGAAGTGAAATCTGATGGGTTTGTTTTCAAATGTTCCTTGAACCAGCTTAGGTCCAGCTTACAAATGAGCAGAAAAATACTAGATTCGGTTAAGGCCAGCTAGTCTAGGTATTCCCTCCCCTAAACTCAGCTAAGCTACCTACCCCAACCCAAAGTAATAGTTTAGAGTAGAATATTACTCACAGCCAAGCTTGTCTGTGAGGTTATCCATTGGTTTGGCTTTAAAAGAAATAGGGTGTAAAACAGAGAGACAAATCCATTGCTGCTGCTGCTGTTGAAATAAAAAGCCAAGGATAATTGACAGAAAGATAAGACCTGGATGGTGTGCAAGTTGTACCCTCCTGAGGAAGGGCCACGTTGTTACAGTTTGTAAAAATTCTTCTCTGACTCCATCAGCATGCCTGCCATTCTCGGCTGATACCTGACTTTACAAGGCCATGAAATAAACAGCTTAGTACTTCTAGTTCCCTATGTTTTTATGAAAGAAGAATGTGCTTATTGTGAAGTATGGAGCATTGTTTCTCATAATAGAAGTTTCTGTATTTTTTCCTCTCTTTTTCCTTTGTGTTGAGTATTGTTTTAGGCAGCAGGAAAAGAAGGCTGAGTAAGGCTTATGTTTCCTCAGAGAATAATAGGTGGAGACACCCAGACAACACTGAGAGTCCAGGGTGTATAAAGAGATGAACGGAGGAGCGAGGGTTGGTGCATAAGCTTTCCCTGGGAGTTGATGCTTCCTATGAACTTGAACTCTTGTTGCTGTTATGTGACTTCTTAATCACAGACGGAGTTGGACTCTTTTCTGACTCATCCCTGCAGAATGCTAAGGGTTCAGGAGAAATTATGCTACAAATCAATGTCACTTAGTCCCATTTTTCTTTGAACCTGTTAACCTAGCAAGCATTTGAGCATCTCTGGATCTAAGGAGTGAATGTCAGAGGAAAGCATTTTGGGATGTAGATTTAACAGATTCAGTTCTTGCCTACAGTCTCTCTGTAGAAACAAGCAGAGGTTGATATATGTGATGATTCATAGCACTTCAATATCAATTTCAACCAAGAATGTCTTCTTGTTTTTCCACATTATTGTTAAGTCTATCTTGGGCAATTAAGCTTATTTGGCCTTCATGGCATTCCCTCTTTTAATGGTTCTGAACACACAATAGACCTTTGAAGTGTAAGTTTCTGGATATGTCAGGTGATGCAAACTCACATGGTCTTTTGCTAAGGCCAGACCCATGGGAGGACACATGATATTTTGAGAGAGTCTAAATAGGACTCAATGGACAGTGTTGGTGTGCTTGCATAGCTAGCCTTGCATCTCTTTGTTGGTCTCAAATCTTCATCTTTGCTGATCTTCACTTCATTGAGAGAGGCACGGCAGAGAACTTCACCTAGCGTCCATCCCTGCTGGTACTGGTTGCTGCTACTGACTCATGCAGATTCGGCAGAGGCCTGGCAGTTTCCGCTAGATTGTGCAAGAATCACTGCTGCTGATTCTTGTTTGGTACCCTGACACTATTGAACTGGACTGTTGGTATCCTGACAGAGATTAGAATCATCCCAAGGGACTACTTCTAAACACCCCCTTGTCCTATTTGCCATTTTTTCTTCCCTACCTTTGGATGGTGGGCTTGAAGGGAGTTCAAAGCATTTGAGAACCCTTAGTAAAAGTAGATTTAAAATAATCTAAGCCTACAGACCTTTGTCTTTCACGTCTTAGTTTTAAAACTTTATTCTTAGTACTGTGATAGAATAGTGACTAGTAATATTCAAACTATAAAATTTAACTCAAGTTTATACAATTTAGATACACTTCAACTATTATTAGTTAATTTCTCAAAGCATAATATATATCACAGGCAATAGAAATGTTGATAATAATGTTTAAAGACCTGTATATTAAATTATCTTGATAGCTTCATTGTCATGGTGTGGCATGCGTTTCCTTGCATTATTTTTGAAAGACATATATTATGAGTAAATAAGTCTCTGCCAAGGTAATTTTGTATGCTTATCAGATTGTATTACTGCAAACTGTATCCTCACCCCACAGTCTCACATGGAACTCTGTTCTGTCAGAGCTAGTTTAGTTAAGACTGGGTATTTCTGTCCATTTCTGAAGCCATTTGGCAGAGTGAAGGACTCAGGCTCTGTTCACACTTCTCCTAGGAGACTTCACACTCCCTCACCCTTTCTATGAACCTGGCTGTCTGGCATGCAAGCACAATGAAGCCATCTGCAGAATGTTGGTAGAACCCGTTTTTGTTTGTTTGTTTCTCTCAAAACTTGAACAAACACAAGAAGAAGATGTTCTAATCTTTTCTTTAGGCTTCCCCCGATGGCCCCATCTTTCTTTGTAGTTATGTGCTGCACACTCACAGCCAGTGCTCCAGGCTCTACTAGAGGAACTGCATACCTGTACTGAACAAGATCACAAGCACCATAGAGCTCTGGCAGAGGGTGAAGGGAGGGGATGGGGGTAGGGAGGGGTCTCTACTCCTGAGGCACCTTCTCTAGCAGAGCAGCAACAAACAGAAACATGGCACATTAAAGTCTCAATCACCTTTCACTGTGAATTTCAGAAACTTCTACCTGATGTAATCATTAAAGACAAATTTCATAGCTTAGAAAATAATTCTAGAGATCTGAACACACTTTGTTGGAGGAAGGGGAAGAGGGGAGGAAAAGGAGCAGGAGAGATTTGCTCAACTCAGTTTCAGGAGGAGAAAAAGAAAAGATAATGTCATGGTTTGTATATGCTTGGTCCAGGGAGTGTCACTATTAGAAGGTGTGGCCTTGTTGGAGTAGATGTGTCACTGTGGATATGGGCTTTAAGACCCTCATTCTAGCTGTCTGAAAGTCAGTCTTCCACTAGCAGCCTTCAGATGAAGATGGAGAACTCTCAGCTCCTCCTGCACCATGCCTGCCTGGATGCTGCCATGCTCCCGCCTTGATGATAAAGGACTGAACCTCTGAACCTGTAAGTCAGCCCCAATTAAATGTTGTCCTTATAAGAGTTGCCTTGGTCATGGTGTCTGTTTACAGCAGTAAAACCCTAACTGAGACAGATAAGCTTTGTGCATCAATGAGTGACATGAACCAGGTACTCCTTTTATTAAAATAGACAGATAGTTTTGCCATTTCAGTCTATATACAAGAACTAAAAATCTGTATTTCCAAAAGAGAGTGCTATTCTATATATTCTTTTATCCATTTCTGTCCTTCCTGGAACACACCTAGCACAAACATTTTAATCTTTGTATCATGAACATTTTACAGTCTGTTTGAAAGCCATAAACATCTTTTCAGATAACCTTTAAAAGCATAAATAACATATTTCGAATCTTTAAAAAGACCTATAATATTAAACTATTCAAAAACAGCTAATATACGATATTTTAGTAGATTTGGTTATTTAATAATGTATTAAATAATAAAATGTGGTGGCAATTCTTTCGGAATTTCAACGCGTTGACAGATATAACTAAGCATTAATGTGATATTTGATAACTCTAGAGTGATTTACTCTCCCTAGCTCCTACTGTTGACATCAGCAGTACTCAATGGCCAGTGGGTTATATTTATAATAAAAAACATGCTGGAAATCCCACGACATTCTATAGGAATTTTCCATACAATTTCATTTATCCATGAATATTAGTCAAGCCAGGAACCTTCTAGAATAAGGTTCCTGGAACCTAACGTTCGCAACAGGAACCTACCCTCCTGAGTGCTGAAGAAAGGAATTTTGAGGAAGTAATAGTTGTGTTCTTTCCAGAAGGTGTCAGGCTTGTGTTACAGAAGAATCAAATTCTCCCGATTAGACCAAATTGAAGTGTCCTGCCTCTGATCCCTGAAAATTAGACGGGAGTGGCCCCCAAGAGAAGCAAGGGCTCCAAGGAAACACCTGCAAGGGTTAAGACTATTCAAACGAAGAGATTCTGTGGCCAAGAGTCACCAGAAGAAAGTAAATTGTTCTCCAGTCTCCTCAGTCTCAAACAGGATTTATGTCGTCAGATAGACCAGACACCATGAAATTTCTGATAATGCATCACAGATGACATGCATGGGAAGGTAGAGTGTTTATCTTCTCACATAAAAGGCAGAGTTATGGGTCAGTAGACACACTGAAAATATGAAAGGCTTTTGATACAAAACAGAGATTTGACTATGGTTCTTTTACCTGAGTTGGTATCCTTACAATTCTTTAGGCTTTCCTGGAAATCAAAGAATTTTTTGGAAAGCCAATACTCTGTGTGTGTGTGTGTGTGTGTGTGTGTGTGTGTGTGTGTGTACACATGTATGTCACTGTTCTTATATGGGTCTCATAATGTGAATGAGACATGAACTTAATTTTTCATTGGATTTCCTCACATCTTTTTATCAAGATTTATCAAAAATAGAATGATTCTATTTACAGTGACTTAATTCTCTTTCTCTTTGCTTTTCAGATTATAACTTTGTATTGATCTTCATTTGAAAGTGACATTTGTAATAATCTTCACTGCTGTTTCTAATGCTCTCCCACTGGACAAATAGCAAATGTAGTATTAGTAAAAGTTTGCTTTTATTAGTGGAATACAATCAGAAAGTGACAGGTGTCAAATCCAAGGAGATTTATTATCTGCTAGTTGGTTTTTCCGTCTCTTTCCTCCTCTTCTCTGCCTTAAAAAAATGAAGAATCTCAGATCAGAACTGCTCTTTACTGACTGAAGTTTGAAGTGGCCCCTATTTCAAACATTTGTCTTATTGCCTAAAATAATATAGTCAAATAACACTTTTTGCTAAAAATGTAAAACTAAAAATAGTCATGTTAAGAAAAGTATGCCTAGAGAGATGGCTCAGAGGCACTGGATGCTCTTTCAGAGGACCACTCTGGTTTAATCCCAGCTCCTGCGTGGTGGCTCGCAACTGTCTATACCTCCAGTCCCTGGAGATCTGACTGAACACCTGTACTTCACAGACATGCATTCGGGCAAACACCCATACACATAGAGATAAATAAATGAAGAAATAAAAGATATGACTCTCAAAAGATATGATGTGCCAGAAGACATAAACCTAACTCTCTTTGTCCAGCCCAGTGTTGGCATTTTTTGAGAAATAATTAGATGATGCTTGCCTAGGCCTGAGGGTGACTGTAGGAATGGAATATTCAGTTCTGCCCTAGATCCAGATGATTGTTTATGTTACAGTAACTCATGGATGCTATTCAGTTGTGATAGATCATTTATATATTTGTACATGGTACTTCACAGTAAAATGTTTTAAACATGTGATAACCACAGCCATAGCCTGATCAGGATTATAAAGGTTTTGTAAGAGCAAACTGTAACTCAGAATGCCCCTTTGCTGTGTAACACAAAAACTCCATGTCGTCTTTCTTGGCATTTTGGGCTAGAAAGCAAGCACAGTCTAATTTAGTACATTTTAAAAATAAACGTCTTACCTCGGGAAATGACACTACCTATGTAATTATATAATGATACAATTATGTAGTATACTAGTTAATTGCACATTAAAGAATTGAGTAGTCATGTAAATAATTAACTGCAGCTACAATTAGTACCATAAAGTACAAGGTTCTGGGTGTGTCTTCCTATCAGATTATTAGCAGTTCACAGAGGGATAACAGCCTACCATATTACAGTCTCAGTCCTGAAGAGAAAAAGGTACAATAACTAACTTATTCATAAAATTATTTTTAAGTAAATTAATAAATGAACAATTCCAGAAGCAAAACCAATTTTGTCACAGTAAGACTGTACCAAAATAAAATCTTGATTCTCCTCTTGCCCTGACTGCTGCCTCCATTGCCTCAGAAGTCACCCAGTTTGGCTAGAACTTCTGACACGGTGGAGGGGCCACACTTTGACCTTCAAATCTTCTATAGCTCTCTTTTCACACAAACCTTTTTAATCAGAGCTTCAGGCATTGCCCTCAGCAATGACATAATTCTGGCCATAATCACTAGGAGTCTGACCTTTAGAGTTCTATCTCAATCTGAACTTAGTCTCCTCTTAAATTTGAAGCAGATCTGCAAAGGAATGAAAGAACACAGAGAGAGCGGGATTGTGCGTCCCACCTCCCCAAGTCAGCCAAGTACACATTCCTCAAGCCCATCCTCACCACACAAGAATTTTTAAGAATTAAAGCAACAACAATCAGACCAAAGATGCTAAATTAATTTGGTCCATGACAGCCCATATGAAAGACCATCTTTCTGATTTCCATTCCAGCTATACATACTCATGTGGCTGAACACTGGCTAGTGAGGTGAGAGTAATTACAAAGGAAACATACAGACCATAATAAGAAAGCAGCATGGTCCTTCTCACCCCATCTCATTTCTAACGTCTGCCCATTGAAAGGTGGATGTGATGGCAGAACAAGACAATACTCAGTGGCTGGCAGTATAACAAAAGACGTCTGGGACCTTGATAACTTGGCAAGGACTAGCTGCCTTACCAGTTCTGATTTTGATAGAGGAAAAACTGTTGTTATTAGACTTTGAGAGACAAAGCCAAATTATGTTTCAACTGGCGCAGAGGCCATCTGGCTTAGTGGTCCTCACCAGAAACAGGAGGTGTGACTGTTTCCTGGGAAATATTTGGTGACCTGTGGAGATAGTTCTAGTTGTCATACATGAAGAGAAAGTAGAATATGCTGCCCGTATGCTGCCAGGGACACTGAAAAACCCCAAAGCCAAGGAAGTCTTCTTACAAGAAAAGAATTGAGCTGTCCCAGATACTAAAATACCAAATACCTTCAAATACCAAAAATATCTGAGGTTAGTAAGTCACTGAAACAACACTAAGATCAAGAGATTGCCAGGCTATGGTGCCATGCAGATGGCTGTGACTAAGGTCGTGTATTATTTTACAAATCACCACAACAGATCCACTTTATTGTCTGTGTTGGATGTTTACATCACTCTGCATGGATCTAGAGCCAGCAGTGCCTCATCAGTAGACTTTTGGTTGTGAGCCTAGCTTAGCCTTTAACGGCTGAGCCATCTCTTCTGCCAACCACCTATTTGATATAAATCACTAGACTGGTTTCCAGTTTTAAATCTACTTGAAGAACTCCAGTGTTGTGTTTACTAAAAGATAAAGAGAGGGGATATGTTTTGGTGGAGGTGTAGTCAGGTGTGGGGTAGGGGGTGCCTTTGAGGGCCCATGGCCAGGCATCCCTTCCCCCTGAGGGACCAGCCACACTGTGGTATAGTATAGAATAGAGTTTACTCAGGGCATGGGGAGGGGAGCTAAGAGGGTAGCAGAGGGAGAGAGAGGGAGAGAGAGAGGAGGGGTAGGGGAACAGAGAGTGTGGGGAAGGGGTGAGAGGACAGAGAGGGAGCACGGAGACAAGAGCCAGAGACGGCAGAGGGGGCAAGCAGCCCTATCTATCTATCTATCTATCTATCTATCTATTTATTTATTTTTTAGGTAGTTTTGCTCATTCACGGGTTTATTTTACTTTGTTTCCAAAACATGATTTGAGCCAGTGGACCATGATTCTTTAAAACCCCAGAAGTAAAATGCCAGTAAAGACCAAGGAATGAAGAGCGTTGAGTAATTATGCCTGAAAACCAAGCTGAAGAAAAGGCTCCCCTCCCATCCCTACCAAGGCAGGATTTTCACTATGTAGTGTTGAAAGAGATTGTCTATCTTTGAGGATTTGAGTATTCATTGAGCTGATTAGCAATCGTTTGTGGTTTTGACTCACTGAAGAGAGAGCTGGGCAGAAAGTTGTGATCTGGATTTGCCTCTTCCCTGCCCCAGAGGCTGTCATGATCCACATCTGAACTTCCAAACACAGCCTAAATTTTCTACAGATATGTGTATATGTTCAATGACTAGAACTCACTAGATAGACCAGTCTGGCCTTACACTAGAGTTAGACCTGCCTCTTGCCTTCCAAGTGCTGGGGCTAAAGGTGTATACACCATACCTGGTGAAAACGGCTGCTTCTCCTTGTAGCCAGACCCCAGAATGAATAGTGCTGGGGTCACACAAGTTCTGACTCCTAACATGAAAACTATCAGATCAATATCTTCTTGGAGTTTAACCCTAAGGAAAAAAACTGTTTTGAATTTTCAGGGGTGTTAGCCAAGATACTGGCCAACAAAATAAGGTGTTCTTTTGGACTATCTAAACAGTATTAAAGTACAGCACAGTATTAAAATACAGTTTCTGGAGACAATTTTGTAAAGGATAGAGTAATATCCAGGTATACAGTTTTCTTTTTCTTTTTTCTTTTTTTTCTACTTTATTTACATTTCAAATGTTTCCCGCTTTCCAGATCTCCCCTTTGGAACCTCCCTATTCCCTCCCCCCTCCCCTGCGTCTATTGGGGTATTCCCCCACCCACCCACCCACCCACTCTCGTCTTCCCTCCTTGGCATTCTCCTATACTGGGGGATCTAATACCCTCAGGCCCAAGGGCCTATCCTCCCCCTGATGTCTAACAAGACCCTCCTCTGCCACATATGTGGCCAGCACCATGGGTCACTCCATGTGTATTCTTTGGTTGGTGGATCAGTCTCCAGGAGTATCAGGGGGTCAGGCCAGTTGCCACTGTTGCTGCCTTTCTGGGGATGCAAACTCCCTCATCTCCTTCAGTCCCTTCTCCAAGTCCTCCATCTGGGACCTCCCAGTCCACTCTACTGTTGCTGTGAAGTGACTCTTGGGTATTTCAAACTCTTGGGCTAATAACCACTTAACAGTGAGTACATACCATGTTCATTCTTTTGTGACTGTGTTACCTCGCTCAGGATCAAGGACCTCCACATAAAACCAGATACACTGAATCTAATAGAAGAGAAAGTGGGGAAAAGTCTAGAACACATGGGCACAGGGGAAAAGTTCTTGAACAGAACACCAATGCCTCGTACTCTAAGATCAAGAATCGACAGATGGGACCTCATAAAATTACAAAGCTTCTGTAAGGCAAAGGACACTGTAAATAGGACAAAACGGCAACCTACAGATTGGGAAAAGATCTTTACCAATCCTACATCTGATAGAGGGCTAATATCCAATGTATACAAAGAACTCAAGAAGCTAGACTCCAGAGATCCAAATAACCCTATCAAAAAATGGGGAACAGAGCTAAACAGAGAATTCTCAACTGAGGAAACTCGAATGGCCGAAAAGCACCTAAAGAAATGTTGAACATCCTTAGTCATCAGGGAAATGCAAATCAAATCAAAACAGTCCTGAGATTTCACTTCACATCAGTCAGAATGGCTAAGATCAAAAACTCAGGTGACAGCAGATGTTGGCGAGGATGTGGCGAAAGAGGAACACTCCTCCATTGCTGGTGGGAATGCAAGTTGATACAACCTCTCTGGAAATCAGTTTGGCGGACCCTCAGAAAAATGAACATAATACTCCCTGAGGACCCAGCTATTCCACTCGTGGGCATATACCCAGAAGATGCTCCAACATGTAATAAAGACACATGTTCCACTATGTTCATAGCAGCCATATTTATAATAGCCAGAAGCTGGAATCAACCCAAGTCTCCCTCCACAGAGGAATGGATACAGAAAATGTGGTACATTTACAGGATGGAAAACTACTCAGCTATTAAAAACAATGACTTAATGAAATTTGCAGACAAATGGATGGAACTTGAAAAGCAGTCCCTTTTATAGAGAGTCAGGCATACCTGGCTGTTGCCAGGCAACTGTGGGGAGGAGCATACCTGGTTGTTGCCAGGCAACTGTGGGGTGGAACTTAGACAAAATGCTAACATCAGGCATATATGAAAAGGGAAGGCTCGTGGTGTAATGGAGCAAAGGGCAAAGCTAGAGGAATCCTGCTGCGGATGCCAAGGGAGAGGGATGGTAGAGGGGTCCTGCTGCGGATGCCAAGGGGGAGGGGTGGTAGAGGGGCTCTGATGGAAAGAATACTGGCTAGAGAGCCAGGTTTTTAGGCCAGAGACTTCTACTTTGAAGGTAATGTTTTGAACACTACAGTCTTCACCAGGGCGGTGTAAATTATTAAGCATAGCTCCTAGGCATAAGCTCCTCCCCTACGTGTTTGTAATGGTCATTTGTTAGTCTGAATGGCTCCACATCACTTTGTTCTATTGTCACTGGGTAGCAATCTGCTTTCCTTTTGCAAGGTGGCTCCTCCTAGTGGCTGACCACAGTGGGGATTGCAATCACACCTTTTATTACATATATATTTTATAATATAAAATAATGTATTATTATTACTGTCATTATTATTATTATTAACATGCCACCTTGCTTTTCAAGCTTCTTTCTCTGTCTACCTGGCCCATCTAGATGAGACAAGGTGTCTTAGTCCCTCTGGCTTTCACTTGGGTTTAGCTATTGGGCCATTGATTGGAAAAATAGGGAGGCAATGAAATTTCTCGCTGGTGACTTTGCTGGTGGCTGTGTTCCTCTGAAAGGCTTGGCTTCCATCAAGTGGGCTCTCTCTTCCACTGCTTCTTCTATTCACAGGAATCCTCTCACTGACCATTCTGAATTCAGAATGGTAAGGACTTTCTACCCTTGTTTGTAATACCCCATGGTTGGTTTGGTTAATCACTACTATACCTTTATTGGTGTTCACATTTGTGGTGGTTTGAATATGCTTGGCCCAGGCAGTGGTACTATTAAGGGGTGTGGCCTTGTTGGAGTGGGTGTGACCTTGTTGGAGGAAGTGTGTCACTGTGGGGATGGGCAATGAGACCCTCCTCCTAACCATGTGGGACTCAGTCTTCTGCTAGCAACCTTCAGATGAAGATGTAGAACTCTCAGCTCTTCCTGCACCAGGACTGCCTGGATGCTGCCATGCTCCTGCCTTGATGATAAGGGACTGAACCTCTGAACCTGTAAGCCAGCTCCAATGTTGTCCTTGTAAGAGTTGCCTTGGGCCAGGAAGTGGTGGCACATGCCTTTAAGCCCAGCACTTGGGAGGCAGAGGCAGGTGGATTTCTGAGTTCGAGGCCAGCCTGGTCTACAGAGTGAGTTCCAGGACAGCCAAGGCTACACAGAGAAACCCTGTCTCCAAAAACCAAAAAAAAAGAGTTGCCTTGGTCATGTGTCTGTTCACAGCAGTAAAACCCTAACTATGACAACATTACTGCACATGTAGAATTCTCCCTCTGAGTACACACCATCTGTGAATTTGACTGACCCAAAAACCTATCCACAACCACAAGAGTAGACATTCTAGTATTTCATGGAATCAGATGCTAGAGTTGCTCCATAGACTGGATATTTCATGTATAACAGAACTATTTGGAGCCATTCCCGGCATTTTTGAAGAAGATAGTAAATACAGAATCACTTCCTTCCCAGTCAACAACTAGAATGTTTGAGTCTGTTTTGTCAGTGCTAGTTCCTTTCCCACAGATCAAAAGCCCAAGTTTAATGGGATAGGACAGAAGATGAGACTAGTCTAGACAGAATTAGAGACAGAGACCTGAGAAGATCATTTGAATCCCTGGTCCAGCCACACACAGTCTTTGTAGTTACGTGGGTCAATAAGTTTTGCTCATTTTGCTTTTTATCTGGATATTTGGGATAATCGTAATTTTAGAAAGTGAGTCGGTAATGGGAAGAATTTGAGACACCTTGAAGGTGGTGATAATGGTTGTAAGCAGGTGTGACTTCCCTTGGATGGAAAGAAGAGGTCTGGGAAGGCCTTGGGAAGATAAATGACACATCCACTTACAAGTCTAGACCACGGTTATGTTGACCTTCATTGTGGGCCTGTGGTGAGGCAGAAACATCATGGCTGAGGCAGAATGGAAGAAATCTGTGTACCTCAAGAAAGGGAGGGAGAAAAGAAGAGGAAATAGAAGAGAGACAGAGACAGAGACAAAGACAGGAGAGAAAGAGAGAGAAAGACAGACAAATACACACAGAGAGAGAGAGAGAGAGAGAGAGAGAGAGAGAGAGAGAGAGAACCCTTCAAAAATCTTCCCCCAGTGACCTACTTTTAGCCCTGCCTCCTAGTAACTTACTTAGTTATGAACTCATCAATATGCTAATACTCTAACAAAATCCACACTCTTGTGATCTAACACTCTCATGATCTAGTCACCCCTCAACAGTGCAGGAACCAACTCTTTAAGACTCGAACATTTAGGGGGATGCTTCATTGCCAAACTGTAACAGCAGCCATTGCTCAAACACAAGTGAGCATCCTGACCTGACATAGAGGGAAGCACAAGAGCTGGTGGCTTCAGAAAGAATCTGGACCGATCTCTCAGGACCATTCCTGTGCAGATTACATGGGTGGCATTTACTCTGTAACTGCACCGAATATGCTACAAGGATGGCTCTAAGATGACCTCCTCCCACCCATGGGCGCACATACTAGGAAAGCTTCTAATCTCCTCTTCAGTATCAGGGATCCCTATTAGTAGAGCAACACAAAAAAAGGTCTAGATGAGTCGTAACTGCTCACAGAAAAAAGTAGAAAGTCTGATGCTTGACAAAATCTCCGAAGGTCAACCAAGATGGTGGGGTCAACCAAGATGGCGGGGCCTACCGAACAAGCAGGCGCTATCTGGATTCTATTTTTATGTCGTTTTTCTCCATTTAGACAAACTTCCTTTGTACAGTTTTATCTCAGATGGTGTTGCCATTAGACATGGAACAGACTCTTGCAGAGGTTGCACACAGACTATGCACTCTGTGATACCCACCCAACTGTGGTACAGCTGTGACCCTCTCAGCGTCGTCAGTGTCCTGGGGAAAAGACACTGAAGACAGGCAGGGAGACATGCCAACTCACGTTGTACATGCTTGTACCAAAATCTGCAACATTTGTTTTAGTGAGGCTGGCTCACAAATAGAACTTTAACATGCAGTATTGGTACTTTTGCTCCCTAAACGCTGCAGCTTGAGGGAGAGGGTACCTCAGCTTCTTACTTCAAAGGCTGTTACTGTAGCACATATTCGCTACTTCTATCGATGTGATTTACTAGTTGATCTTAGACCGAAAGGCAAGCTTTTCAGTTAGATTTTGCAACTTCTCAATTTTGTCATTATGATAAAAGGTGAGGGTTAGCTTCAGTGCTACTTTGGGGTCCCTAAGGCTTTGAACTTTCATCTCTCCCCACGTACTGTCTAATTACTTGCTTTAATATTTAGTAAACAGCTCTTTCCTTAGCAATTATCATTCATTCCAATGCTTTTGGAACGGAGATATTAATGGGTCTGAGAGGAAATGGGGCCATGCATGGAGGGACACATACAATAAGCAAGCCAAGAGAAGGCCTCCTGCTGACTTCAGAGAACACTGGAAGACAACAAAAGTTATAGGAAAACAATGACACAGTATGACAAAAGATCAATGAGGACACACACACACACGCACACACATGCACGAATACACATACAGAGGCTTTTTTTTTTTTTGCACGTGTGTAAGCACTTGCACTCACGGAGAGAGCTCTTTGCACTCCTTCCACAACAAAGCAAACAATGGAAATTTCCAGGCAGCAAAAGTCAGTTTCTACTTGTTAACTCCCGGCTGCCTGAGCTTGAGCACAGCTTTATGGTAGCTGCAGCCTACCTACAAACGTTGCCTAAGGAACTGTAAATTTTCCATGCCCCTCTGTGTCTGAGTGCTCTCTCTACTTGCTTCATGTGGGGAAACTTCCTCTCCTAATAATGAGGCTTAATTGCTATTGAGATTAGAGTGAGATAGCTGGACAAATTTTTTTTTTTAAGGAAAAACATTTTATTGGACTTTGCTTAAAGTTTCAGAGGTTTTTTTGATACTTTATTTACACTTCAAATGTCTCCCCCTTTCCAGGTCTCCCCTTTGGAAACCCTCTATCCCCTCCCCCCTCCCCAGCCTCCATGAGGGTGCTCCCCCACCCACCTACCCACTCTCATCTTCCCTCCTTGGCATTCCCCTATACTGGGGCATCTAACACCTTCAGGCCCAAGGGCCTCTCCTCCCCCGATGGCCAACAAGGCCCTCCTCTGCCACATATGTGGTCCGAACCATGGGTCCCTCCATGTGTATTCTTTGGTTGGTGGTCCAGCACCGGGGGCTCAGACCAGTTGCCACTGTTGCTCCCTCCATGGGGCTGCAAACTCCCTCAGTTCCTTTAGTCCCTTCTCCAACTCCTCCATCTGGGACCTCCCGCTCAGTCCAATGGTGGCTATGAAGTGAATCTTGGGTATTCCAAACTTTTGGGCTAATATCCAATTATCACTGAGTACACACTGTGTTTGTTCTTTGGTGACTGAGTTACCTCACTCAGGATGATATTTTCAAGTTCCATCCATTTGCCTGCGAATTTCATGAAGTCATTGTTTTTAATAGCTGAAGAGTATTCCACTGTGTAAATGTAACACATTTTCTGTATCCATTCCTCTATGAAGGGACATCTGGGTGGTTTCCAGCTTCTGGCTATTATAAATATGGCTGCTATGAATATAGTGGAACATGTGTCTTTATTACATGTTTGAGCATCTTCTGGGTATATGCCCAGGAGTGGAATAGCTGGGTCCTCAGGTAGTATTATGTTCATTTTTCTGAAGGTCCGCCAAACTGATTTCCAGAGAGGTTGTATCAATTTGCATCCCTACCAGCAATGGAGAAGTGTTCCTCTTTCTCCACATCCTCTGCTGTCACCTGAGGTTTTGATCTTAGCCATTCTGACTGATGTGAGGTGGAATCTCAGGGTTGTTTTGATTTGTGTTTCCTTGATGACTAAGGATGCCGAACATTTCTTTAGGTGCTTCTCAGCCATTCAAGTTTCCTCAGTTGAGAATTCTCTGTTTAGCTCTGTTCCCCATTTTTTAAAAGGGTTATTTGGTTCTCTGGAGTCTAACTTCTTGAGTTCTTTGTATATATTGGATAATACCCCTCTATCGGATGTAGGATTGGTAAAGATCTTTCCCCAATCTGTTGGTTGCTGTTTTGTCCTATTGACTGTGTCCTTTGCCTTACAGAAGCGTTGTAATTTCATGAGGTCCCATCTGTCGATTCTTGATCTTAGAGCACAAGCCATTGGTGTTCTGTTCAGGAACTTTTCCCCTGTGCCCATGTGTTCGAGACTTTTATCCACTTTCTCTTCTATTAGATTCAGTGTGTCTGGTTTTATGTGGAGGTCTTTGATCCACTTGGACTTGAGCTTTGTACAGGGAGATAGAAATGGATCAATTTGCATTCTTCTACATGTAGACCGCCAGTTGAACCAGCACCATTTGTTGAAAATGTTGTCTTTTTTTCCACTGGACTGTTTTAGCACCTTTGTCAAGGATCAAGTAACCATAAGTGTGTGGGTTCATTTCTGGGTCTTCAGTTCTATTCCATTGATCTACCTGCCTGTCGCTGTACCAATACCATGCAGTTTTTTTATCACTACAGCTCTGTAGTACAGCTTGAGGTCAGGGAGGCTGGTTCCCCCAGAAGTTCTTTTGTTGTTGAGAATACTTTTTGCTATCCTGGGATTTTCGTTATTCCAAATGAATTTGAGAATTGCTCTTTCTAAGTCTATGAAGAAGTGAGTTGGAATTTTGATGAGGACTGAATTGAATCTGTAGATTGCTTTCGGCAGGATGGCCATTTTTACTATATTAATCCTGCCAATCCATGAGCATGGGAGATCTTTCCATCTTCTGTGATCTTCTTCGATTTCCTTCTTCAGAGACTTGAAGTTCTTGTCATACAGATCTTTCACTTGTTTGGCTAGAGCCACACCAAGATACTTTAGATTGTTTGTGACAATTGTGAAGGGTGTCATTTCCCTAATTTCTTTCTTAGTCTGTTTATCCTTCAAGTATAAGAAGACTACTGATTTGTTTGAGTTAACTTTATATCTGGCTACTGGTTGAAGTTGTCTATCAACTGTAGCAGTTCTCTGGTGGAGTTTTCGGGTCACTTAAGTATACCATCATAACATCTGCAAATAGTGATATTTTGATTTCTTCTTTTCTAAATTGTATTTCTTTGACCTCCTTTTGTTGTCTGATTGCTCTAGCTAGAACTTCAAGTACTATTTTGAATAGTTAGGGAGAGAGAGAGCAGCCTTGTCTAGTCCCCGATTTTAGTGGGATTGCTTCAAGTTTCTCTCCATTTAGTTTGATGTTGGCTAATGGTTTGCTGTATATTGCTTTTACTATGTTTAGGTATGCTCCTTAAATTCTGGATCTTTCCAAGACTTTTTTCATGAAGGGATGTTGAATTTTGTCAAATGCTTTTTTTGCATCTAAAGAAATGACCATGTGGTTTTTTTTCTTTGAGTTTGTTTATGTAGTGGATTACATTGATGGGTTTCCGGGTATTGAACTATACCTGCATCCCTGGGATGAAGCCTACTTGATCATGGTGAATGATCATTTTGATGTGTTCTTGGATTCGGTTTGCAAGAATTTTATTGAGTATTTTTGCATCGATACTCATAAAGGAAATTGGTCTGAAGTTTTCTTTTATTGTTGGGTCTTTGTGAGGTTTTGGTATCAGTGTAACTGTGGCCTCATAGAATGATTTGGGTAGTGTTCCTTCCGTTCTATTTTGTGGAATAGATTGAAGAGTATTGGGATTAGGTCTTCTTGGAAGGTCTGATAGAATTCTGCACTGAACCCATCTGGTCCTGGGCTTTTATTGGTTGGGAGATTTTTAATGAATGCTTCTATTTATTTAGGGGTTATGGGACTGTTTAGATGGTTTATTTGATCCTGACTTAACTTTGGTATTTGTTATCTGTCTAGAAACTTGTCCATTTCATCCAGATTTTCCAGTTTTGTTGAGTATAGGCTTTTGTAGTAGGATCTGATGATTTTTTTAAATTTCGTCAGAATCTGTTGTTATATCTCCCTTTTCATTTCTAATTTTGTTAATTTGGATACTGTCTCTGTGCCCTCTGGTTAGTCTGGCTAAGGGTTTATCTATCTTGTTGATGTTCTCAAAGAACCAGCTCCTGGTTTTATTGATTCTTTGTATAGTTCTTTTAGTTTTTACTTGGTTGATTTTAGCCCTTAATTTGATTATTTCCTGTCTTCTAATCCTCTTGGGTGTATTAGCTTCTTTTTGTTCTATAGCTTTCAGATGGGCTGTTAAGCTGCTAGTATATGCTCTCTTCAGGTTCTTTTTGGAGGCATTCAGAGCTATGAGATTTCCTCTTAACACTGCTTTCATTGTGTCCCAGAGGTTTGGGTATGTTGTACTTTCATTTTCATTAAATTCTAGGAAGTCTTTAATTTCTTTCTTTATTCTTCCTTGACCAAATTATCATTGAGTAGATAGAGCATTGTTCAGTTGCCATGTGTATGTGGGTTTTCTGTTGTTGTTGCATTTGAAGACCAGACTTAATCTGTAGTGATCTGATAGGAGGCATGGGATTATTTCAATCTTCTTATATCTGTTGAGATTTGTCTTGTGACCAATTATATGGTCAATTTTGGAGAAGGTACCATGAGGTGCTGAGAAGAAGGTATATTCTTTTGATTTAGGATGAAATGTTCTATAGATATCTGTTAAATCATTTGGTTCATAACATCTCTTAGTTTCACCTTGTCTCTGTTTAGTTTGTGTTTCCAAGATCTATCCATTGATGATAATGGGGTGTTGAAGTCTCCCACTATTATTGTGTGAGGTGCAATGTGTGCTTTGAGCTTTAGTAAAGGTTCTTTTATGAATGTGGGAGCCCTTGCATTCAGGGAATAGATGTTCAGAATTGAGAATTCTTCTTGGTAGATTTTTCCTTTGATGTGTATGAAGTGTCCTTCCTTATATTTTGAGGACTTTTGGGTAAAAGTCAATTTTATCTGATATTAGAATGGCTATTTCAGCCTGTTTCTTAGGACTATATGCTTGGAAAATTGTTTTCTAGCCCTTTATTCTGAGGTAGTATTTAACAAGGAGGTGAATTTCCTGAACGCAGCAAAATGCTGGGTCCTGTTTATGGATCCAGTCTGTCAGTCTATGCCTTTTTATTGGGGAGTTGAGTCCATTGATGTTAAGAGATATTAAGGAATAGTGATTGTTGCTTCCTGCTATTTTCGATGTTATTTTTATGTTTGTGTGGCTATCTTCTTTTGAATTTGTTGAAAGATTACTTTCTTGCTTTTTCTAGAGTGTAGTTTCCCCTCTTGAGTTGGAGTTTTCCATCTATTATCCTTTGTAGGGCTGGGTTTGTGGAAAAATATTGTGTAAATTTGGTTTTGTCATAGAATATTTTGGTTTCACCATCTATGGTAATTGAGAGTTTTGCTGGGTATAGCAGCCTGGGCTTGCATTTGTGTTCTCTTGGGGTCTGTATGAGATCTGCCCAGGATCTTCTAGCTTCCATATTCTCTGGTGAGAAGCCTGGTGTAATTCTGATAGGTCTGCCTTTATATGTTACTTGACCTTTTTTCCTTACTGCTTTTAATATTCTTTCCTTATTTTGTGTATTTGGTGTTTTGACTGTAATGTGACGGGAGGAATTTCTTTTCTGGTACAGTCTATTTGGCGTTCTGTAGGCTTCTTGTATGTTTATGTTCATCTCTTTCTTTAGGTTAGGGAAGTTTTCTTCCGTAATTTTGTTGAAGATATTTACTGGTCCTTTAAGTTGGGAATGTTCACTCTCTTCTATACCTATTATATTCAGGTTCTGTCTTCTCATTGTATCCTGGATGTTTTGGGTTAGGAGCTTTTTACGTTTTCTTTGACTGTTGTGTCAATGTTTTCTATGGTATCTTCTTGCACCTGAGATTCTATCTCATGTATTCTGTGGATGATGCTTGCATCTATGACTCCTGAGCTCTTTCCTAGGTTTTCTACTCCAGGGTTGTCTCCCTTTGTGATTTCTTTATTGTTTCTTTTCTATTTTTAGTTCCTGGATGGTTTTGTTCATTTCCTTCGTTTGTTTGATTGTGTTTTCCTGTAATCCTGCCCATTTGATTGTGTTTTCCTGTAATTCTTTCAGGGATTTTCTTGTGTGTCCTCTTTAAGGGCTTCTAGTTGTTTACCTGTATTCTCTTGTATTTCTTTAAGGGAGTTATTTATTTCCTTCTTAAAATCTTCTATCATCCTCTTGAGATGTCTGAATCTTCCTTTTCTGGTGTGTTGGGGTATCCAGGGCTTGCTGTGGTGGGAGAGCTGGCTTCTGATGCCAGGTAACCTTGGTTTCTGTTCCTTGTGTTCTTGCTCTTGCCTTTCGCCATCTGGTTATCTCTGGTGTTAGCTGGTCTTACTCTCTCTGACTGTGGCTTGTCCCTTTTGCAAGCCTGTGTGTCAATACTCATTGAAGACCAGCTCTCTGTGAGATGAATTTGGGTTTGGAGAGCTCTGGTATAGGGTCAGCTCTCGGGTGCAGACAGAACCAGAAGGATCTTGTCTCCAGCTGTTCCTTGGTTCCTGTGTCCTGATGGCTCTGCAAGGGTCCCTCCTGATCCAGTGAGCTTGAACAGAAGTGGTGGTCTTGCCTGTGCTTGAAGGTGTGTCGGCACTCCTGGGATACCAGCTCTCTCCTGGCACTATTTGAGTATGGAGCCCTGTGTCACAGGATTTGTTCTCTGGCCCCCTAAAGAAACCAGAAGACCACTACTCAGTCCCTGTGTCCTGGGGATTCCAGGTGGGTCCCTCTGAGCATACAGGCTTGTCCACACTCCTGGGAGTCTAGCTTTCTCCCAGCACTATTTGGCTATGGAGCCCTGGAGGCCCCAGCAGAGGTCTCCCATCACAGATGGAAACTGGAAGGCTCTTGTCCCAGGCTGTTCCTCAGTCCCTGTGTCCCAAGGACTCTGGGTGGGTCCCACTGAGCAGTGGTGCTCATCTTACCCCCACTCATGGGCTTTTCCACACTCCTGGGAGGCTAGCTTTCTCCCAGCACTATTTGGCTATGGAGCCCTGGTGTCCCAGACAGAGGTCTCCTGCTTCAGATGGAAATCGGAAGCAATATTTTTAAATTGCATTTTAAGAACACCAGTGTACAGTAGTGCCAAATAGCAAGCTCCAGATTGTCCCTGGATGCTTAGATCTGTGTCAGCTTAGAAAAGAGAGTATTTTCTGAATCATCGAAGAGACTAGACAGAACTTTCAGCATCATTATCCAGCCTGCTTACCCAGCAGTACTCCAGTGCTCAGGAGGGAGGGCATCATTCGTGGCTTTTGAATTTCCCTCCTTCCAAATAGCAGCTCGGGAGTAGAAATGGTCTGAAATTTGATTCAAAGAGCTTCTGGTTTCAGCTGCTAGTGTCAAAGTTTCATAAACACACACATGATAGCAACAGCCACCCCAATACAAACTGGTAGAGTCAACAGCAGTTTACTGAGTTCTTCATAAGATATAAGCTATTATCTTCAGCCCCACTTTGCATTTGAGAAAACGAAGTTTAGAGAAGGCAAATGGCTTGCTTGAGATCAGAGGAATACAAGTTCAGATCTTGGATTTGAGTTCAGGTCATGTAAAGGCCAAAAATGGAATTCTCCTTTTCTTTCTTTCTTTCTTTCTTTCTTTCCTTCCTTCCTTCCTTCTTTCTTTCTTCCTTCCTTCCTTTCTTTCTTTCTTATGTGTACTTGTGTATAAATGTATATGCATATGAAGTATTGGTAATGTGTATATGTATATGCATATAATATGTATATGAATTTATGTATATGATGTATATATGTATGTGTAATGTGTGTGTGTGTATGCAAGTGTCCATAGAGGCCAAAAGAGTGTTTTGGATAACTAGAGCTGGAGTTACATGGAGTTGCTAAGCACCAGACTTTTGTCCTCTGAAAGAACAGCAAATGTTCTTAACCACTGAGCCATCTCTCCAGCCCCAAAGATGGAGTTCTTAACCACTACACTGGAAAGCTTCTTATTGGGGTTGGGAGTACTTACTAACCAAATGATTTTTTTTATTACTCCTTCTCTTCCCCAACACCCTAATTCACTCAGTTGCACTAAGGATAATCAATTCTGTCTTGGTTTATTGAGAGCCCAATATTGAGTATATTCTTTTGCATCTCAGTTTTCCAGGTTTTGCTCCCAACCCTATGCTATCAAATGCATTTCAGAAGAAAGTTTAAAGTGGGATGGGATTGT
Source organism: Rhynchomys soricoides (assembly GCA_019843965.1). Classification (NCBI taxonomy): domain Eukaryota; kingdom Metazoa; phylum Chordata; class Mammalia; order Rodentia; family Muridae; genus Rhynchomys; species Rhynchomys soricoides. The sequence goes on from JADRCH010000047.1 coordinate 4,984,021, forward strand.
CTGCTTACTGGGCCTCCCAGTAAGCAGACAATCAGAAGAGACAAAGTATGAATAAGAGGGTTCGGCTTGGGCAGATCAACTGTACTGTTCTGAGAACAGTAATGGACACAAGGCATGCTCAACTCTTCCAGCAATAGAGCAGAAAAATGCTGTCTGCTGTGGGGCATTACTGGGTGAAAGCCAGCACTGTGTTACTGACAGATGGTGGCTGGTGCAGGGGGGGGGAGTGGACCTAGGACATCTCCTGTAAACAAGCCCTTCTTTTGAAAATCTGTGCTTGTGATGTTTTCTGGGGAACTCATCAGTGTGAAGGAGTCCCTCTAATGATGAGACGTCTGAGAAATAGGGGGCTCTTTAGTACTCAAACACCACATTGCTAACCCCAGTCTTACTGTATTAGGGAAGCTATGGGTACAGTGAGAAATGGCAAAATCTTCAGAGAGTCCTGCAGAGTAACGTACTGTGGCATGTTGAGATGTGAAGATGGACGAAGACTGAGGTTCTTGTCATAGATTCCATCCATTATGAATCCTAGGGTCCTCCAGGGCCACGTAATCCTCTCAGGCCCCCACCCCCACCTATTCTCATTCCCATGCCAGAGACACTTAGGTCTGAGCACAGAAATGCCGCATTCTGCAAATCCCTGCTGTTCCCTCTTGAGAGAATACATGTTATACATTGGTCCCAGGAGGGCAGAAGACTACAGACTTCCTTGCTCAGATCCCTTTCAGATCAGCAGAGACAATTCTTGTACCTACCTGAGATCGTGGCTTTCTGACACCAGCCTGAGACCTCTGGATACAGCAGTGCTTGGCAAATTGTTTGCTTGTTTGTTTGTTTCTCCAAAGTCTGTGGGCATAATCAGGGGTGTCAGGTGGTTCTGATATTGCAAAGATCACCCACCTCACTCTCAGAGAATAGTTAACAGCTGATGGGTGGGTAGGGTACCTCAGTCAAACCTCCTGCTCCATCATTTAGACTCTTGCTTCTTTGGGGAAGAAAACAATTCTATTGTGTTGTCTTAGTCGGGGTTTCATTGCTGTAGAGACACCATGACCATGTCAACACTTATAAAAGAGTATGTTTAATTTGTTTAGTGTTTCAGTCCATCATCATCATGGCAGGAAACATGGTGGTGTACAGGCAGAATGGCACTGAAGGAGCTGAGAGTTCTGCATCTTGATCTACAGGCAGCAGAGAGAGGTTATCACACTGGTTGTGGCTTGAGCATATATGAGATCTCAAAGCCTGCTTCCAAAATGACACACTTTCTCCAACAAGGACATACCTATTCCAACAAAGCCACACCTCATAATAGTGCCACTCCCCACTCCCTATGAGCTAAGCATTCAAACAGGTGATTGGGGCAGGGAGGGGCATACCTACTCAAACCACTACAGATTCTCCTCCAAAACTGATTTATTTTTAAAAATTATATATATATATATATATATATATTTTTTTTTTCCTATGTGCTTTGGTGTTTTGCCTGCCTGCATGTCTGTGTGAGGATGTTGGTTCCCCTGGATCTGGAGTTACAGACAGTTATGAACTGCCATGTAGGTGCTGGGAATTGAACCCCAGTCTTCCGGAAGATCTTTCAGTTCTCCTAACCATCAAGCCATCTCTCCAGCCCCCAAGATTTATTTCTCTAATAGTATATATAAGCTTTCAAGCATTTGCTCTGATTCAGCTGCAACCTCAAACCTCCTCTTCCCTAAAACCACAAACATGGCCATTTAATTCAATTTTTCTTCCTGCAATAATCCCTAGGGAATTCCCTGGGTGCCAATTCCCTGGGTGCTGACCCCACAGGGCATGCCTTGTATATTTTCTTTAGACTATATATATTTAAAAATCAACTTTGGGAACACCTTTTTCATCCTGAGGTGCTGCCCCACATTTGTTATTCCCATGCAGTGAAGGCTCTCTGGCAGCTGCTGGGTGGAGAAGTGATGTCCAAGGGAGGACAGAACAGGATCCCTTCAGCTCTGAGTATCCCACATCTAGCCCGGAGAAAGGACAAAGGGAATTTTGTTGTCATAGGAACAAACCTGACTTTAAGGTCAGGCTCGAGACTCTTCTATGGACAAATTCAGATATGACTCGGACAGTCCTCCAGTTCAAGGGGGCCCAGCCTGGAACCAGAGTGCTATGGGTAACCACTGACGAAATCTAGAGGCCAGGTAGCACACTGTCAGAATTGGACCAGACATTACAGGACCATGGTGGAGGTGTGAAGGGCTCATGGAGAGGCAGGTCGTGGACTTTGGGTAGTGGCTGGAGTTCAGAGCAAAGAGAAGACTCGGGAGGGGGACATAGAAGGGGACAGATGACCAAGGGAGAGCAGGTTACATGGAAGCTGGTGGGCATTGTGAACTGTGTCACCAGGGGTGTGATGACTATGCCTTGGTTCTAATATCCTGGCCCTCACCGCTCTTCTAACACTGCCCGTGTGACGCCGTATATTTAAAAGCCAGTCTCATCTCCGGAGAGGCTCTTCCAGAGCCTGACCAATACAGCTGCGGATACACACAACCAACCATCCGACTAAGCTCAAGGACCCCAATGGAGGAGTCAGGGGAAGGACTGAAGGAGCTGAAGGGGTTTGCAACCCCATAGGAAGAACAACAATATCAACCAGCCAGAAACCCCAGAGCTCCCAGGGACTAAACCACCAACCAAAGAGGACCCATGGCTCCAGCTGGATATGTAGTAGAGCTGGCCTCACTGGGAGGGGAGCCCCTTGGCCCTGTGGAGGCTTGATGTCTCAGTGTAGGGGAATGCTAGGGCAGTGAGGCAGGAGTGGGTGGGCGGGTGGGTAGGAAGCACCCTTATAGAAGCAATGGGGGGGGGGAGAATGGGGTTTGCGGAGGGAAAACCTAGAAGGGGGATAACATTTGAAACGTAAATAAATAAAATAACTAATAATTTTTTTTAAAGCCAGTCTCACCCTTGTTTAACCTCGGGAAGGAACCTCATTTTCCTATGTGAAACAATGTAAACTTGTAAAAGCGTTCATCTCCGCAGATCTGCAAGTGCCTTAGTTCATCTGTAAACAGACTGCCGGGAGCACTGAAGGGAAAGTGCTATACAACCAGCTCTGTGGGCATAAGCTTTTGTCTTCCTTCTTTTCCTATGCTCTGCCTTCAACTCATACAGGGTATTGAAAAGAAACAGCCATCTACCAGACCTCCCCCTCCCCGGAGCTCCCGGGACTGGACCACCAACCAAAGAATACACATGGAGCGACCCATGGCTCTGGCTACATATGTGGCAGAGGCGGGGAGGGGTTGTTGGCCATCATTGGGAGGAGAGGCCCTTGGGCCTGAGGGGGTTCTATGCCCCAGTGTAGGGGAATGCCAGGGCAGGAGGATGGGAGTGGGTGGTTGGGTAGGGGAGCACCTTCATAGAGGCAGGGGGAGGAGGATGGGATAGGGGGTTTCTGAAGGGGAGAGCTGGAAAGGGAAAACATTTGAAATGTAAATAAAGAAAATATCCAATCCAAAAAGAAAGAAAGAAAGAAAGAAAGAAAGAAAGAAAGAAAGAAAAGAAAAGAAAAAAGAAAAGAAAAGAAAAGAGAAGAAAGAAGGAGTCATCTAGTGAATATGCAGCCTGCCGGGAAAAGCAGACAGTCTTCTTTGGTTAGTCAGCTATCGTTGTGGTTCTGTCTCATGCACACAAACCTGATCCTAACAGGCACATATCTCCATGGCAGGAAGCTGTAAGGGTCAGATGTACGTGGAGACTGGAGACTCAGAAGTTGGAGGAAAATCCAGTCAGTGTAACTAAGCTTCTAGCTTCCTACCTTGGGGACTTTGTCTCATCCTTCAACTCTGTAAGGTAGGAGACATAAGTCTGACACATGGTCTGTCCCCAACACGATTAGCTCAAGACTTAGTGGGTGTGATCCTGGGAGCATGGTGCAGCTGTCAGTAAATTCAGTTTCAGGGAAGCTATTTAGGGAGGAAAAAAGAAACCTCAAAAAAACAAAACAGAAAAACCACCCCAATATGATAAGGCACAAAAAGGAGAGCATGGTGGTTCATGGGGACTCCAGATGCACTTCTAGCAAAAAAAAAAAAAAAAAAAAAAAGACTCTGCCTATGCCCTATCAGTGGGTGTGACCTTAGCCCTGTCACTTCAAGTACACATTTTATTATCCATTTATCCGTTCATCAGTTCATCTAGTGAATCCTTTCTGGATACCTGTAGAGTACCAGGCACTGCAGTAGATAGATGTTAGAGAAACACAGTGAATGAAATACACAGCTACAGGTCAAGTGCTTTTGTGTTCTAAATTCTTCAGGAAATCATGGCTAACATATGAAGGATATATTTGGGGTTATTCTGGGGAAGAGACAAAGCTGTATTGGATCTGCTATCATTTTGCAGTCTCTGACTGATCCTGTAAAAACAACGTACATCAGGTCTAAGGAGATGAAGAAGTTCTTCCAATGTAGACTGAAGTGGAAAGTTACTGGCATGCTCAGAAACGAGCTTACATAATTATGGGCTGAGCTCAGACAAACTATAGTTGTTAATTTCTAGAATTTCCTCAGGCCGTGAGTAAACTACCATTTGACCCAGGTAAAATATGATGCCTACTTTAAGTGGAAAAATACACGGATGGTGGAAATTTTATGTTATTGGCCAGCAGGAAGCTGAGACCTCCTACACCACTTTCTGACCAGAAAGTTGCTCAGTCCACCATTTTTTCCTGATAGCTCCTACCAGAATGAAGTTAGGCTCAGAGTGCATAGATTATGGTTTGGAGCTCAGTCACTGGAGTAAAAGGATAGTTCTGAATTCTCTTTCCAGTCCTCACTAGCTTCTGAGAAGCTAAGAAGTACTGGGCATCACTGAATGTCAGTCCCATCCACAGTGTATGTCATAATACCTCTCACACAGGGTGGGAAGATTTTAAAATGTATTATGAGAAAGATGTTAAGCTCAGGTTAGAGCTCAGAGCATGTTAACTGTGGGGACCTGAGGTGGAAGTGGAGGGCAACAAATCCTTTCTCAGAGGGATTTCTGAACTGCAGTCAGTTAACACTGACATGAAGTTGATATCTTCATGTCCAGACGTACCTTATGCTTAACAGACTGAGCCAGTTCAACCTGTCTTCTACTTTCTCAGTCATCTGCAAGCTGGTTGAGAACATGCAGATCTTTAATTATTTAGCCAGATATCTGCCCAGTGGTAGAGTGTCCATTGTTGAGAATGGGCTGGAGGAGGGCAGTTCTCGAGGGTCTATAAAAGAATCAGATCTGGAACCTCACTGAGTCAATGTGAGGCCAAGAGAAGGTGGCTTTTGGAAGGTACCTCTAGCAAATGCCATCTTCTCTTCAGCATAAATAACTATACTGACCTCATCTGATGCACACAAGAATCAAAGCAGCCCAACGCACCCAGCAGGATTAAAGGGGAGGAAGCAAGAGCTCAGTTGCTTCATCCTTTGTTATAGCCCTGCCTTGATGCCTTAACCCAAAGGAGTTACACTGTTGATGTGCTCAACCGCAAGGCAGAGAAATCTTGCAGAGGACAGTAGAGTCACTTTTCTTTGTATGTATGGCCACTGCTTGGCTGCTCTGTTGTATCAGGAGGACAGGTTTTCTTATAGTCAGGCACTGTCTCTGGCTCTTACACTCTTTCTATGCCCTCTTCTACATAATCCCTGAACCTTGGGAGAAGAAGGATATATATATTATAGGCCTGAACATTTTACTATCTTATTTGTAATAGCCAGAAGGTGGAAAAACCCCAGATGTCCCTCAACCAGAGAATGGATACAGAAAATGTAATTCGTTTACACAATGGAATATTACTTAGCAATTAATAACAGGAACATTATAAGTTTTGCAGGCTAGCGGATGGAACTAGAAAATACCATCCTGTAGTGAGGTAACCCAGACCCAAAAGAATATACATAGTATGTATTCACTGATAAGTGGGTATTAGCCAAAAAGTTCAGAATACCCATGATACAACTCACACCCCTTATGAAGCTGAACAAGAAGGAAGACCCAAGTGTGGATGCTTCAGTCCCACTTAGAAGGGGGAACAAAATAATTACCAGAGACAGAGGGAAGGAGGGACTTGGGTGGGAGATGGGAGGGGGAGGTAAAGGGGGGGCAGATCAGGTATAGGGGCAGACAGGAAAGAAGCCCAGAGAGCCAGGAGAATGAATAGAAATATTCAGCAGTGTGGGTTGGGGGGCAGGGGGAACCTCTAGAAAGTCCCAGACACCAGGGATGTGAGACAATCTCAGGATCCAATGGGGATGACCTTTGGCAGAAATGCCCAACAGTGGGGAGATGGAACCTAAAGAGACTACCTTCAGTAGATAGACATGGCCCCAATTTGAGACATGGGGCCACCCACCCATCTTCAAAATTCTTGACCCAGAATTGTTCCTGTCTAAAGAAAATTCAGGAACAAACATGGAGCAGAGACTGAAGGAAAGGCCATCCAGAGACTAGCCCAACTTGGGATCCATTCCATAGGCAGACACCAAACCCTGACACATTTACTGATATCATGTTGTGCTTGCAGACAGGAGCCTAGCATGGCTGTCCTCTGAGAGGCTCTATAAGCAGCCGACTGAGACAGACACAGATACTTACAGTCAACCATTGGACTCAGGTCAGGGACTCCTATGGAAGAGTTAGGGGAAGGACTGAAGGAGCTGAAGGGGATGACAACCCCATAGGAAGACCAACAGTGTCAACTAACCTGGACCCCTCAGAGCTCCCAGAGACTAAGACACCAACCAAAGAGCATACATGGGCTTGTCCGTGACTGCCCTGCGTACATATGTAGCAGAGGACTGTCTTGTCTGACCTCAGTGGGAAAGGATGTGCTTAATCCTGTAGTAACTTGATGCCCCAGGGAAGGGGGATGCTAGCTGGGTGAGGTGGGAGTAGGTAGATGGGGGAGCACCCTCTCAGAAGGAAAGGGGAGGGGGTGAAGAATTTTGAAGGGGGACCAGGAAGGGGAGCAACATTTGGAATGTAAATATAATAATAATAATAATAATAATAATAATAATAATAATAATAATAGAACAAGTATTTTTCTAAGCCACAATACATATAGGTCTAGAAAAAACTTGCAGCAAAAGACATGTGTTGTACTAAGACCTTCTACTACCATTCTTTACACTGTTCTCTTTAAATTTATTTTTATTATCTTTAATTTTTTTATAGTCCAGTCATTATCCCCCTCCGTTCTGCCCCTGACAGTTCCTCATTCCATTCCTCCTTCCCAATCTCAGAGAGGGTATCCACACTCCCCTCAGCCCCCCCCACAGGCCTCCCCATTCCTTGGGGCCTCAAGTCTCTCGAGGCTTAGATGCGTCTTCTCTCATTGAGGCCAGACCAGGCCGTCCTCTGCTGCTTATGTTTCAGGGGACCTCAGACCAGCTAGTGTATGCTGCGTGGTTGGTGGCTCAGTGTCTGAGAGATCCTGGGGGTCCAGGTTTTGTTTTTTTAATCTCCCATGCTGTTTCATTCCTCAGATAGGAACTCACCATGGCTGCAACAGCATGTACAAGATCTGTGGAAGCCCAAGCCAATCCAAATGCCTGCATGGAGAAAGGAGTCAGGCCCCATAGCCATAAAGACACTAACAATTGTGAGCTGCTGCGGGTGTTTTTCTTAAGAGTATCTCCTTATGGTCCACCACTCTCTAGTGGAAGATCACACATTTAAAAGCATTTGGGTGGCATAAATTAACCTTGGTAGGTTTTTTTAAAATGACAATGATTAGTGCATAGTGAAGAGGGACTAGATCTGGGAAGAGTTGGGGGAAGGGGTACACAGGATTAAAGCACATGTGCATAACTCTCAGAGACCAATACAATTTTTAAATACCTGTTGAGTATAAGGTATGGAACAACTGAGCCCAAATGTGGCCATTCCTTGGCCTGGGAGAAGGATTTAGGGATCATAGCAGCTGTCAGTCACTAAGAAGTATAATTTAAATCCACAAGAAAATATGCTATAGAAGAGTTAAAGTAGAGCATATGGTAGAACTAAAACTGAAGAGTGAGCCAGAATGAATGCTGAAAGAAAACAGTGTGCTGGGCAGAGTGGGCAGGGAGTAAGGAATTAGAAGAGGAACTGAGGAATAATGACAGCTAAGGACCTTAAACTGACCACCAAGGTTTGACAAGGGTTGGGGAAAATAGCACAAGTGAAACCCAGATTACTGGAGACTCTGGAGTGACAAAGGAAGTGAGGAGATGTAGGTGGGGCCAGCAGTTCATCTGTAGGATCCCTAAGATGACGATCTATAAGGATGTTGTCCGAAGCTTTCACATCTTGCCAAATTGCACAAGTTTCTTGTGACTGACCTGCTTGGGACAGGAGGTTGAGAAAGGATCAAATCTGATCCTTTGGTTTGAGGGAGTGTTCAAATAGCAAAGCTTCCCTACCTAGATTCTTTGACCACTAAATGCATTGTACCACCCTTTAAGAATAAGGTTTTTGAAAACTTCCTTCACTGCAGTCCTGGCAGGCAAGAATAGGTTGGCATCCATGTCCTTTGCAAAGTAAGCTTGGAGCCTCCACAGACATGGGTCTTCCAAAGAACCGTAGTAGTAGGGAAAGAGGCCAGGTATTGAGTCTTTCAATGCATAAATCACATAGGCAGGGAAAGAGTCTCTTGGTCTGCTATGTAGAGATATGTGCTGCTCTTTGGGTAAATGAGTATGATAACTGAGTTTCAGTTCCACAAGGTCAGAGGCTCTGCACAAACAGAAAAGCACCCTGGTGATGTTGAAAGGCAGATCTTGCCTCCTACTAAATAATCATGGCTTCAAAGTTGTTCATGCAGAGCATCTATACAAACGCCAAGAAAAATATTTCCATGGTCATGTGTTCTATTTCACAAAGCCAAGAGTCTTGGGCTATCACAACATTCTAATGTTTTTATACTTTGTCAGTATTAAAGTCTTTTTCTGTGACCGAACATAATCACTGGCCTCGTGTGTGTGTGTGTGTGTGTGTGTGTGTGGTATCTTTTACAAACATCCCAACTGATTTTAGTTGCTGCCCTAAATTATCTACATTTTACTAAATAAGACCTCCCATTTGTAGTAAAATTCCCTTTGAACTAATGATTAGAAGAAACAGTGATGTTGTTTAATCAAACATGACTACACTTTTTTGGTACTACTTTTATCAAAAGATAACATCAGTTTTCCTTTCCCCCTTGAACCTGGGCTGGACTTGAGCCCTTCTTTGACCAAAAAATGTAGTAAAATTTATATTGTGCTAGTCACTAGCCTAGGCTTTAAAAATGCCAGCATCTTCTGACTTTGTTCCCTCGTGGGATTCAGCCATTTTAAAAAGTGGTCCAGATGCCCTGCTGTGGAGACCATAGGAAAAATTATACATATGGCTCTTCCAGCCATTCTAAAGAATGTATACATATATGAACATAAACATATATGTATATGCATATATGCAAGTTATGCCTTTTTGAATGCAGCTTTAAGACTATTGTAAAGGGAAGCTCATATTGGCTATGTGAAATAGAACTAAGAAATCATAGCCAACAGCCTTGGATCAGCTTCTGGATGATTGCAAACTCATGACCCAGGAAGACTAGTAGAAGACCCAGTCTCCTGCAGAATCATGAAGAAAGAACACAGTTTTCACTTAAGTCTTAAGTGAAATAAGCTTTAGAGATGTTTGTTACACAGCAAGTGTAACTGAAATAGAAGATGAAGGAAATAGATAAAATATGCTGCTAGTTTGCATAGTTTGTCTGAGGCCCCAAGAGTGGCAGAGGCTGCTCATCATGGAGATGGAGAAAGTAGTGAAGGACTTGTTGTCAGAAGGCAGAGGAAGCACAGTTCCTACTGGGTAAAGCCAAATTATTAGACCACACTGTCGTCTATGGTGATTTATTAATTGATGTGTAGATATGGCACAGGAAATGTTCAGTGGAAACACTGGAAATGAAGCATGGCTTCCTTGAGTGAACCATACTAAGGGAAGGGAGCGCAGAAGCCATAGAAGAAGTCTTCCTTCTAAAAACAGAATTAAGAGGAAAGGTTCCAAACTGCTCTGAGGCATCCTAGACATAGACCTAGACAGAAGTAAGGCTGTTTTTGTTTCTAGCCTATAAATGAAGAAGACATGGTGATCTTATTTATCTAGTAGAATGTGGTCAGTGTGGTAAAGCCTACTCTAGCCCAGTAATAGACATTAAGAAGGAACAGTCGTTGTTTGATAAAAATGTTGGGACGCCATACAAGGAATCTAGCTATCTTGACAGAGAGACCACGTGGCCAGCTCCAAGATGCTCCAGGCATTTCATCTAAAATGCCAGGCATTCAATTAACCACGGTAGGATGTTTGTCTTAAAACTATTATTGTGTGAGGAAGTCAAGCTAGTCATACTGAGATGCCACATGGAGAAGAACACAGGCATTGCATCTGTGGGCTGATGCCCAGATGTAGTTACAGGAATGACCTCAGACAAGATTATAAGAAGTCTTATTCATTCAACCCACAGACTCATTAGAAATATTTATTATTTTGAGCCACCAAGTTTGGGAGAGGTTTGTTTTGTAAAATTAATAGCTGACAAGGTAGGAGCTTCAGTTGGCACATTCTAGACATGCATTTTATTAGAAATGCCAGCTAAAGGTGTCTTTGTTTATATTAGAGAGGATTTTTTTCTATATCTCAGGGTGACATAAATCAAATCAATCCAAAGATTTATTAATCTCATTTAACTGTTTTTGAGACATGTCACACTTTGTTGCCCAAGATGTCTTGTCGCTCTCCATGTAGTTCAGGATGCCTTACTTCAAACTATTGATCCTCCTGCCTCAGCCTCTCAAGTGTTGGGATTACCGGTGTGAACCACCACACCTAGTGGTCCCATGATTCTAATGTAGTCTAGAAAGCAAACTTTTATCCTGCTTATTCTGTAGTTATGTCTGGAAGGGAAAGTTTGCTCAACAGATATTTACAAGATTATCAGGTTTGGCTAAGCAGAAAAGTATCATGTTTCTCATAATGGGTGAGATTTGATTAACTAAATAATCCAAATATTAGCTGATATAATAAGATACCTAGCCCTGGGCATTAAGGAAAGGGCCTTCTTCTGTTTTCTAGGAAAGGTTATGTAGGATTTGTAGTAAATCTTTCTTAAACATTTGGTGGAATTCTCTGCCAAAGCCTTCAGGACATAAACTTTTTTTTTTTCATGAGTTTTGAAATTATAAATTCAAATTTCTTAACAGTGTTAAGACTCTTCAAATTATGTCTTTCATGTTGAGTGAGCTGTTTGCACTTTTGCTTTACCAGAAACTGATACATTTCATCTAAGCTGTCAAATTTTCTGGAGTTGTCGGTAGTTGTTCTCTGCTAGCTTTTTAATGCCCGTGGGGTCTGTAGTTGTCCCTCCATCTTTATTTTGAGTACCAACAATTTCTATTTTCTCTTTTAGTCAGTCTTGTTAGAGCTTGTCAACTTTTTAGAGCACCATCTATTTTCCCTTCATTTTTGTTAATTGAGAATTTTGTACACTGTTTTCTGACTATATATATCCTTTTTCCAGATTCCTCCTCCTCTGCCCCAGCCCGCTGCCCTTTTCAACTTACCCAATAATAGCCCCCCTTTAAAAACCATTAAGTACAGTTTGTGCTATTTAGATACACGAGAATGTTTGGCCAACAACTAGAGCATGATTAATCTACCAGGGGACACATCCTGAAGGAAAACTGACTCTCTCCTTTCCAGCAGCTGTCAATTGCCAATAGCTCCTTAGCTTAAGGTCAAAATTTCATGTCTACATTCCCACTCGATGCTGGCATTTTGTCTGGCTTGTGCCTGCTGTCATAACTGCTATGGATTCATATGTAACTGCCCTGCTGATGTAGAAAATACTGGTTCCTTGTATTTATTCACCACCTCTAGTTTTTATAGTCTTTCTGCTATCTCTTCCACAATAATATATGAGTCCAGGAAAAAGGAATGTGATGCACATATAAATGAGCATTCCAGAGTCTCCTATTCTCTACACCTAATCAGTTGTAGGTCCTCATGTTAATCACCATCTGCTGCAAAAAGAAGCTTCTCTGGGAGGGTTGAGGGAGGCATTAATTTTATGTTTATAACAAAAGACATTAGGAGTTGGTTTAATACTGTGTCCATTTAATAATATGTCCATTTAATAATATGTCCATTTAATAATATGTCCATTTAATAATATGTCCATTTAACAGAGTAATAGTAGTATATTCTCCCCTAGAGTCTATGACCTGTTGTCTAGCTATGGGTTCTTGGTCCTTGTCAGGTATTAGGTCCATCCTGTGAAGTGGGTCTTAAATACAACCAGAAGGTGGTTGGTTCCTCCCATCACATCTATGCCATTATTGTACTAGTGGACTTGCCATGTCATGCCAGTCATGATTGTAGCTTGCCATATTCACAGCTCAGTGAGATTAATGATGACTTTTTCCTCTGGTACCATCAATAGCCCCTTCTAGGACTGTGAAAGCTAACCATTAGGAATGAAGCTGTCAGCTGAGTACTAGCTTCTTTTTTATGTGTTCTATGTCTTAAGCATGTGGTATTTTCTGTAAGAGCATCTTACTGTCAAGTTCTGGAGGGTAACAAGGAGCATTGGCAAAGGCCAGCATATTAGTTTATATTATCTTTCAGGGAATTATTGCCTCATTATAGGATAAATCCATTTAACTCTCTCTCTTTCTCTCTCTCTCTCTCTCTCTCTCTCTCTCTCTCTCTCTCACACACACACACACACACACACACACACACATACACACACACTGAAGTTTCTATGGTTGTAGGAATCTACGTGACTTTTAAAAATGTCTTTAATGTTAGTTATTTCTCGTCACATTTTTCCTTTACCCTACACACCTATCCTGACCCCTATTCCATTGTAACCCTTCACAGAAATTGGAAAATATTAAATTTCATATGGAAACACCAACAACCCAGGAATAGCCCAAATTGTCCTGAACAATGAAAGAATTCCTGGAGGAATCACCATCTCTGATATATACCAACTCAGAGCTATAGCAATAGAAACAGCATAGAACTGGCATAAAAACAGACACACCACCCAATGGGATAGAATTGAGGACCCACATATAAACCCTGCAGCACATATACTCCACAGCCACCTGATTTTTGGTAGAGACCAATACATGTTGGAAAAAAAGAAAAATTTCAACAAATGGTTCCAGTCAAACTAGTTAGCTGTGTGCATATCAAACTTGATCCTCATCTCTCACTGTGCACAAAACTCAAACCCAAATGATCTAAGACCTCATCATAAAACACTACTTTAAATTTTATAGAGTGGAAAGCAGGAATGAGCTTGAACTCATTGGCACAAAAAGATTTTCTAAACAGAACCCTCATAGCACAAGCATTAAGTTAACAAATGAAATACAATTAAATTAAAGCTTTTGTATGGTAAAAGGTACTTATCATGCAAGTGAAGAGGCAACTACAGAATGGAAAAGTGTATTTATTGGCTACACATTTAACTGAATATACAAAAACTCAAAAGATCTCAAACATCCATAATATAAACAACCCAATTAAAAATGGATCATAGAACTAAACAGGGAGTTTTTGTCTTAGTTCAGGTTTCTATTGCTGTAATAAAACACCATGATAAAAAGCAACTTGGTAAGGAAATGGCTTATTACATTTACAACTTGTATGTTGTTCTAGCATCATAGGAAGTGAGGGAAGGAACTCAAAGCAAAACTTGGTGGCATGATCTGAGGCAGAAACCATGGAGGGGTGCTGCTTACTGGCTTGCTCCTCATGGCTTGCTCAGCCAGCTTTCTTACTCGCCCTCTGGCCCACCTTCTCAGAACCACTACAGTGGTCTGGGCCCTGCCACATCATCAATCTAGAAAAGGCAACACACAGGTTTGCCCACCGACTCAACCTGGTGGGGCGTTTTCTCAGTTGAGGTTCCTTCTTCTAAAATAACTCTAGCCTGTGTCAAGTTGATGAAAACTAGCCAGAACAGTTCTCAAAGGAAGGTATATCAATGGCTAAGAAGCATTTTTAAATGTTAGATATCTTAGCAATCAGACATATTCAAATTAAAACTGTTTGAAATTTTATCTTATGTCAAACAGAATGACTAAGATTAAGAAAACAAATGACAATACATGTTATGAGAATGTGAAAGAGGATCCCTTAGTCCTACTAGAATGTGAATTGGTGTAGCCACTGTGGGAATCAATGTGGAAGTTCCTCAAAGGGCTAGAAATAGATGTATCCTATGATCCAGCTATTCTCCCCCTGGGCATTTATTCAAGAGGATCTATATTGTACTAGAGAGATACTTGCTTATCTTTGTTCATTGCTGCTCTATTCACAATAGCTAGGAAATGGAAACAACCTAGATGTTCATAATGAAAATGTGGTACTTTTGCATAATACAGTATTATTCTGCTATGGAAAATAAAGTCATGAAATTCTACAGTACATGGATGAAAGACAAATGTTGTGTATCTTATCTCATTTGTGGATGATAGCTTCAAATTTTTATATATGTGTATTTCATTTGGAATACAATAGAGGTTGGGAAAGGGGCCTTGGGAGAATTTCAGTAGAGGGGAGATACAGTGATACAAAGGGCCAAATAGGAACAATGAAATCAACTCTTTGATTAATTGTTTTTCAATGTTTTGTTTTTAAATTTTTACTGCATTTATTTATTTTGTGTATGAATATGTGCATTCCTTTGTGCATGTGTCTTGGGTGGGGTTTATGTGCTTTGATTTCCACATATTGGAGCCAGAGAACAATATACAAGGGTCAATCCTCTTCCTCCACCAGGAGAGTCCCAGGGACTGAACTCTGGTCATCAGCTTGAGAGTAAAGACCTCAACCCACTGAACCATATTGCTGGCTCCCTTTTCTTCCAGTTTTACTGATCTATGCTGTAATTTTCTTCCTTCTGTTTGTTTGGGATTATTTTGGTCTTATTTTTATAGTTCCTTAAGGCTTTTTATTCTTCATAAATATTATTTCAGTTAAGTGTAAATATCTGTTTCACTAAATACAGTATACATCAAATATTACCAATTGAGTATTTAGTGAATGTGTATTTTCCCACAGTACGTACAATATCCCTCCCACATATTCACAAGAAACCATATGAGTATCCAAAAATAATAAAACTTACAAAATCTATGTGGGTGAAGAAAACTTAATCACAGTGGCTATTGTGACTGGTGTGTTGGGAGATACCAATCAACACGGCTCACAAAGTATCAAGAGAAAGCCGTCAATCTTTTTCCTACTGCTCTGAAATTTTCCCCTAGGCAGTAACTACACAGTGGAAAATCCCCAGCATGAAGGTTCATAGATGGAGTGTGTAAACATATGCTGGTCACTAGATGTGTCTGCTGGTGGTATTTCCTATAATGAACAGCTCTCAGAGAAAGGGTCTGAGTGGGACAAGACTCAGCCCAGTGGCCAGCAGCACAAAGGACCAATGAGCTTCAAAAGGAATGGCTGCCATCTTTTCTTTATATATTTGAATTCTACAATATTCCAGATACTAGGTTGCAGAAGAAAAACATCCTTGATCCTGTCAAACCAGAGTAGGGGGAAATAATAAAGTATTAATGATGAGTGTTTTATAGAATGGTGTGCGTTAAGTGTGAAAGAGAAGGCAAAGCAGAGGGACAGAACTGGGTGTCTGGCAGTGGTGGTGAAATGCAGGGATTCTAAATAGGGTGACCAGGTGTTCCCTGGGTTCATGGGATTGTGTGGGAGACAGTGTTCCTGAAATTTCCGAGATGCTCCTGTCTTGTTTGAAGAATATATTCGCCTATGATATCTTCTGCAATATGTCATCCAAAATCACAGAAGGGCAGATTTATAGTGTTGGGAAAGCCTGAAAACCTGTCAAGCCCAGATTCTTAGCTGAATGATGAGGGCTCAGCACGGAGCATGGAGCACAGAGCACAGAGCACAGAGCACAGAGCACAGAGCACAGAGCACAGAGCACAGAGCACAGAGCACAGAGCACAGAACACAGACCTACCTCTCAGTTAATGCATGAGTATTCAGCACAGAGCACAGAGCACAGAGCCGAGACACACCTCTCAGCTGAAGTATGAATCTCAGCACAGAGCACAGGCCGCACTTACCCTGATTTTCAGTGAGTGGGTCTGGTCCCAGATCACAGTGTCTTGTACAGCAGGTAAACCCTCCATCTTTATTGAGCTACCTATGGTGGCTCAAAATTCTTAAAGTGAGCACAAATCTGCCTCCTTCAGCCCCACCTTATGAGTCAGCCTCTACTCTTTGAAGCAACACAAAACTGTGTTCAAACATTGTCCATCGTTCCTTTGGCTAGGGACATCTCTGAGATAGTTTGCACAAAGTTATGAATGGGGCTGAAGTTAGATGGGACTGAGTTCAGACATGTTTAGACAATTCAAGATTGAGATAGCTACTTAATCCCTTTGAATTTGGGGGAAATTCTCATCCCACAGGCTGCTGAGAGCATCTGAGACCATATCTGAGTTCAATAATTGTCAGTATTTTTCATCTGTCAGGTAACATAACCTTTCCTTGTTTTCTCTGTACTATTGATAGCCATTTTATCTATGGCCCCATAAGCAAAGCTAATTTAGATTCAGAAGCCTAGAGCTCTTCCTGTCTGTGCCCTTGATACAATGGCCTCTTTGGGTTTTATTTCTCTATTCAGTCCTAAACAAAATACCCAATAGCGCTGGCTAGCTGTTGTCTAGTTTTACAGTTTTTCCCATCATGGATCATCTGCCTCATTAATTGACTCTCTTTCCTAGAGAAAAGTAGTGAAGAAAGAAAAGGCTTCATGGAGTGAAAAAATGCTCCAGGTACACACTCTGTTGCTAGCAAACAGTAGGAATTAACAAGGGGGAGTGGGGGACAGGCAATATATCTGCCTGAGTCACTGTTCTGCTGCTGTGAAGAGACACCATGGTCAAGACAACTCTTATAAGGAAAAGCAGTTAATTGGGGGCTTGCTTACAGTTTCAGAGACTTAGTCCATTTGTAATGACAGAGAGTATAGCACAGGTAGGCATGGTGTTGGAGAAGGAGCTGAGAACTACTGAGATCTGCACGCAGAGAGTGCCACCGGGCCTGGCAGAAACCTCAAAGCCCACCCCCAGTGACACACTTCCTCCAACAGGGACACACCCCTTAATTCTTCTAATCTATTCAAATAGTGCCACTCCCTGGTGACAATCATACAAATATATGAGCCTATGGGGGACATTCTTATTCAAATTACTACAACAACTAAAGTACAGTGAGCTAGAAGCATAGGGTATTTACTCAGATGTAATGTTGCATCTACTCAATGCAACCTGCCCAGAGCAATGTTCTGAAGAGTCTTGGGGGTCATCCTGCTGCCTAATCAAATTACCAAGAATTGACATATGGACTCCACAGAGCCTCTATGACAGATATTCTCAAACTAGTTATGACATCAGCGATTATAGCTGCAATAGCAGATGTAATTACCTTTTGTTAAATAGTACTTGTGTGGCAATTTGAATATGCTTGTTCCAGGGAATGGCCCTATTAGGAGGTGTGGGCTGATTAGAGAATGTGTGGCCTTGTTGAAGAAGTGTGTCACTATGGGGGTGGGCTTTGAGACCCTTCTTCTTGCTGCCTGAGGATTGTCTGCTCCTGGCTTCCTTTGGATGAAGATGTAGAACTCTCAGCTCCTCCTGCACCATGCCTGCCTGGACACTGCCATGCATCTGCCTTGATGATAATGGACTGAACTTCTGAGCCTGTAAGCCAGCCCCAGTTAAATGTTGTCTGCCTTGGTCATGGTATGGTGTCTGTTCAAGCAGTAAACCCTAAGACACTGTGTACCAGGCACTGCAGAAATAAATATTGTATATCTTTGGAAAATATAAAATAAACAATATAATTCATCCTTGGTCAAATTCCCCTTCAAAAAGCAGCCAAAGTGCAAAATTAGAAGTGCCACTGACCACTGCTCTTCCTCTTCTCCTCTCTCCAAAACATCACCCATCTCCTTGGCTCTTCTTTCCATTGGGAAGGTAATCAAATCAAATCAGGCAGAATTAATCAATACTTGTAAAATCCTTCAATAGTCACTGCAAGCATTTTCTGTGCATGCACAGGTTCTTTGAAAGGTAATTCTGGTTAAAAAAAAAACAAAAACCAAAAACCTCATTATAGAACTTATTCTTTATCAAGTGTGAATCAGAAAGTCACCAAGCAGTGCTGTGTATGCGTGGTTCATGCTGTATGTTCATCTCTGTGTGTGCATTATTTAGACTGACTGGTGTATTTACCCAAGAACAGGGCAATTGAATCTGGACAATTTAGAAAACTCAGTTGACACTGACAAATTTTCAGCATCTGAAACATTATCTCCGTCAAATATGTACTCAGAAAATCTAGGGTTATCATCTTTGCTCATTATCCAGTTTCATCCAGTCCAACGCTCCCTGAGACCTCATTCACCATTCTTCTCTCTGATTGTTAGCCTCTGGGGCCTTTGTCTGTTCTTGACAGTCCAGCTTCAGAGCAGAGGCCTGGGGACTCCTAGTTGAATGTTGGTGATGGGAAGATTCTGTGTCTGGCCTGTGTTCACTCCTTAGTGGGCTCTATCTGTTTACCCACTGGTTTTGAGGGGTAGTGTTTGGTGCAGTTCATGTGACCTTCTGCACAAATTAAGGGGTGTCTTAGTTAGGGCTTTACTGCTGTGAACAGACACCATGACCAAGGCAACTCTTATAAGGACAACATTTAATTATGGCTGGCTTACAGATTCAGAGGTTCAATCTTTTATTATCAAGGCAGGAGCATGGCAGCATCCAGGCAGGCAGGGTGCAGGAGAAGCTGAGAGTTCTACATCTTCATCTGAAGGCTGCTAGTGGAAGACTGGCTTCCAGGCAGCTATGACTAGGGTATTAAAGCCCATTAGCACAGTGACACACCTACTCCAACAAGGCCACACCTCCTAATGGTGCCACTCCATTGCCCAAGCATATACCATCACAGGGGGCATGGACATTTGCACAAAAACCCACTTCTTCCCTTTATCTCCAGGACCCTAGTCTCATTCCCTCAAGGGCTTACCATTTACCAGGCCACATGGGCTGAGGAAGAAAGCATCTTAGATGACTCACGCTGAGCCCTTGGAAAGTTCACATGCCTTGTAATATCTTAGAGTAGAACATGGGTTATCCCTACTTAGATGTGTTGGCTGACATGGAACTCTATTGTAATTCATCAGCTAGGCACAGATGAGAAGTGCACCAACCCTCTCTTCCAGAATGACCGATCAATACTCGTTAGGTGCATTCCCTTAGTGCTTCTAAATCAAAGTTAGGGGTAAGGTTTCTGTTGCTGTGGTGAAACACTGCAGAAAAAGCAAGTGGAGGAAACAAGTGTTTACTTGGCTGACACTTCCACAGTGTAGTCCATCACTGAAAGAAGTCAAGTTAGGAACTCAAACAGGGCAGGATCCTGGCAGCACTGATGCAGACACCATGGAAGGGTGCTGCTTACTGGCTTGCTACTCATGATTTGCTCAGCCTGCTTTCTTATAGAACGGAGAACAACCAGCCCAGAGATGGCCCTGCCCACAATGGGCTGGCCCCTCCCCCATCAATCACTAATTAAGAAAATGTCCTACAGCTGGATCTAATGATGGCATTTTCTCAGTTGAGGTTCCCTCCTTTCAGATGACCCTAGCTTGTGGCAAGTTGACATAAAACTAGCCAGGTCAGCAGGCTTTATGCCCTCCACTTTCTTTCCTTTTCATTTTTTTATATTTTGAAATGATGAAAATATTGAATTTTATTGTTTTAGAAATACATGAATATCTTTATTTTTACAATATGTTAAATTTTTAGTCCATTTTTGTGGTTTTAAGCTTTAAATTATTTGTACAGGATGAATATCTGTTGTTTTTTTTTTTACAAAATATTTGCAGAATTTTTTAATAGTCAATTATATTTTTGATGTTGCCATAAAAAATTAAATGTAATAAATTTTTCTAAAATGCTGGAAAGCCCTATAATCTTTCACCTCTCCAGAAATAGCTAGTCTTACCTTGTCTTGCCTTTTTCACATACCCTGATGGCAGAAGTCATGTATAACATCTGCTGATTTCGTCCACTGTTGTCCAACACTTGACAAGATCTTCACTGCGCTTTCCCCCTGGTAGCATCAGCCGGAGCTTCTTTCTTCCACAGTCATGAGGGAATGCTGGAGAAGGCTGGGGAGTCATGACCAGGATATAAAAGAACCTTGCTTTGGTAACTGGAGTCACTTCTATATGAAGATACTTAGTAGCCCTCCCTGTCACATTCCTGCTCTCTTCTTTCTACAGAACAGTCATAGCTTGCCACCCCCATACCTAAATAGTCTTAAGAGACGATTCCCCCTTCTACAGGACAGTCATAGACTAACCACTTCCTGTACCTAAATAGTTTTAAGACATGATTCAACCCAGATCCGTTAGCTTAAAAGAGAGAAGGTTGAATCTATAACTAGGAACAAAATGGAAAGTGCATTATCTTCCTTAGCTCATTCATTTGTGCCTGAAACTTGGAAACTATTCCAAGTGGAAGGAAGTGGGTTCCAGCTTGATTAGCACAATCTCAACTGCAGGAGGATCAGAAGTGCAGACCAAGCTGTCATATCAATGGGTTGTTCTCAAGCTCCTGAAACAAATAAACTTACATTTAAACATGTTTTGTTCTTAATTCAGCTGATAGAATTGTTCATCAGAAAATGTAGATGATCTTTAACTTATGATGGGTTCATGTACCAGCAAGCTTATTACTGCAACTCTATGACACTGTAAGATGAAAATGCATTTATTAAACCTAAGGCACGAAGCACTGTGTACTCTCGTCAGCACTGTACACCACTGGAGTGCATCAGCTGTTCCCCCTGTGGCTGCAGGAGCCATCAGGAGCTGTATCTCACGTGGCCGCCCGACATCACAAGGGAATGTTGTGTTGTTTGTCACAGGTAGAAAGCACATCACTTCTGGACCACTGCAGAGTAAATGAAATCGTATTACCCTGTTATAAACTGGGAGGAGGTATACTTGGAAATCATCTCTTCAGGAACACATCTATCCTTGTATGTAGAAATATAAAAATGGTCATGTGTTTTATTAGCATAGTGGCATGGTTCATTTTATGTGCCAACTTGTTGTCTGTTTTTCTGTGAATGGGTGACCTCATTTAGTATGATTTGTTCTAGTCCCACCAATTCACCTTCAAAATTCATAGTTACTCTTTTCTTAGCTGAATAACAAAGCAGATTTTCACTACCCACACATCAACTGATGGACATCTAGGTTGTCTCCATTTCTAGCTATTATGAATGGACATAAATGAGCAGGTATCCCTGCCTGTAGGTACAGTAGAGGTTCCCTTGACTATACGCCCAGGAGAGGTAAAGCTGATTCACAGAGCATATCTACTTCTAGGTTTTGAAGACCTTCTCCACGGATTCCCTTAGTGGCTGCAGTAATTCTCATCTCCATCAGTAGTGAGTAAAGGACCCTCTCTCTCCACATCCTTATCAACATGTGTTGCCATTTGTTTTCTTAATCGTAGTCATTCTGATGGAAGTAAGATAAAACTTCAGTTTTAATTTTCATATGCCCGATAGCTAACGCATTTGAATGCATTTTAAAACATTTCTTAGCCATTCATATTTATTCTTTTGAGAACTCTCTGTCCGAATCCAAAACTTAATTTCATTGTGTTGTTTTCTTGATGTTTGTTTTATGAGCTCTCCGTAGAGTCTAGACACTAGCCTTCTGCTGGATGGAGAGCCAGTGAAGAATTTTCCACTCCGTGGGCTTTCTCTTCACTCAGTCTACTGTTTCCTTTGGAAGATTTTTAGTGTCATGAGGTCCCACTTGTCAAGGATTGGCATTAACTCCTGAGAATCTTTAACAAATGGTTTTGGGGAAACTACATTTTTTTGCATCAAGAAGAGTGAAATTATACCCTTACATCAATGTAAAACCTAAAACCCTGATACCACCATAGGGGAATGTAGGGAGCATTGGTAACATGCAGGCACAGGAACGAACTCCTGAACAGGATTTCCTCGGTAACAAAGCAAAACAAACAAAAGAACGAAAAACCTGCAGGACTGTGGTGGTGCATCCCTTTAATCCCAGCACTAGGGAGGCAGGAGCAGGTGGATCTCTGAGTTCGAAGCCAGCCTGGTCTACAGAGTGAGTTCCAGTACAGCCAGGGGTACACAGAGAAACCCAGTCTCAAAAAACAAAAAACAAAACAGAAAAAAAAAAAATACACCTTTACCCTAATCATCCATTTTAAAATGGAATCAAAATCCAAGCTACTTACTTTTCCTTGTTCTAGCAATTGTCTGGCTATAGTTTCCAAATAAATTTCAATAGTCTGTAGAATTATTTCCCATACATTCAAAATATGTGTCTAACCCACCTAAAGTACAGCCACCTGTTCCTATAGTCAGGGACCTTTCTGGGAAGGACAGTTATCATATGACATCGGACACTGCTCTCGGTTATTCTTTTGTTTGTCCGTCTCCATTTTCTCTTACAGTTGTTGTCTTCCTGTGGTATTTGGGGAGAGGGAATATGTCTCAAGCCCTCACCTAAATAAACCGAACTTCTGCATTGAGCTGTGCATCCTTTCTGCAACCCCAGAGTTGTCATAACCGTAGTGACAACTGGCTTTGCTGACAGAGTTGACTTGCAAAGAATACAATTTCTGTTTTGTTATGCAGTTAAAGTTTGCTGACTGTGGGCTAAGGACTTAAAGAGAAGAGAAATGATCCTTCAAGCACAAAACAGGAGACAATTCTAAATCACTATGTTTAGACACTATTCCTGTAAAACTGGCAACTTGCTTGTTCCTCAGAATTTTTCAAGCCTGGATTGATGCTCTGTTTTTCAAAACTGACACTTTTCTGGTTGTTTTTCCACAGGCAAGGATTGGTAGAGAGGAAAAAAGATGTTAAATACACTTAAAAAGACTGGCTACCTAGGGTCTATTTGTGAGAGTGGGAGCCTAGACTGGACATAGTGGTGCCTGCCTCTTGCAGTGAAAGACCTTGACAAAGTGACTGTTGAAGTGAGACAACATCCAAGCAGAGTGTTTCTACCCAAGCTCTAAGAACCACAGATTCTTAAACCCCTCCTCTCCCCCTCCTCTTCCAAATGAATGTGTGTCCCTCCAAGATTCTTCTTTTTTTTTTAAAGATTTACTTATTTATTATATGTAAGGACAATGTAGTTGTCTTCAGACCCTTTTTCTTCTTGCTCCTGCCCTGCCTGCTCGCTGTAGCTGGCTTCAGACACCCCAGAAGAGGGCATCAGATCTCATTATGGATGGTTGTGAGCCATCATGTGGCTTCTGGGATTTGAACTCACGACCTTCAGAAGGGCAGTCGAAGCTGTTAACCGCTGAGCCATCTCTCCAGCCCCCTTCTGAGATTCTTTTTTCCCATTCATTTATTTATTTATTCACTTTACATCCAGACCCTCCTCCCTGTCTCCCCTCTCACTTTACATTACCCTCCTCCTGGTCTCCCCTCACATAATCCCTCCCCCCAACCCCATCACCCATTCCCTTAGCTTCTGAGAGGGCAGAGAGCCCCTGGGTCTCCCCTGACCCTGGTATATCAAGTCTCTGTAGTGCTAGGAGCATCCTTTCCCACTGAGGCCAGACAAGGCAGCCCTGTTAGAGGAACAGGATTCACAGTCAGGCTACAGTTTTATAGATAACCCCTGCTTCAGTTACTGGGGAACCCATATGAAGACCAAGCTGTATTTCTGTTACATATATGTGAGGAGGCCTATGTCCAGCCCATGTGTGCTCTTTGGTTGGTGATTCAGTCTCTGAGAATCCCCAACGGTCCAGGTTAGTTGATTCTGTTGGTCTACCTGTGGAGTCCCTTCCCCCAACTCTTCCATAACACTCCCTGAGCTCCGTCTAGTACTTGGCTGTAGGCCTCTGTATCTGTTTCAGTCAGCTGCTTGGTGGAGCCTCTCAGAAGTCAGTTATGCTAGGCTCCTGTCTGCAAGCATAACAGAGTATCATTAGTAGTGCCAGGGATTGGTGCTTGCCCTTGAGGTGGGTCTTAAGTTGGGGCAGTGATTTGCTGGCCCAACCACACTCTCTGTTCCATCTTTGCCCCTGCATTTTTTTGTAGACAGAACAAATTTTGGGTCAGAAGTTTTGTGGGTGGGTTGGTATTCTTATCCCTTCACTGGGGTCTGCCTGGCTACAGGAGGTGGCCTCTTTAGGTACCATATCCCCACTGCTATGAGTCTCAGCTAAAGTCACCCCCATAGACTCCTGGGAGGCTTCCCCATCCCAGGTCTCTGGTTTGTCCTAGAGATGTCCCCGGGTCCCCAACCCTGCCAACTGCAGATTCCCATTCATTCTCTTAGCCCCTTGGTCCTCTCTCCTGTCTCTCCCTACACTTGATCCTGAGCCCCCCCAATTCCCCTCCTGCTCCCCTCTCCCACCCACATCCCTCCCTCCATCTGCCTCCTAGGACTATTTTATTCCCCCTTCTAAGTGACATTCCATTCTTCCAAGCTTTTCCTCCAAGATTCTCAAGCTGGAGCCTGATCTCCAAGGTGCTGATATCTGGGAGCAGAGGCTTCCATTGCTAATTAGGTCAATGAAGATAGATCTCTAACCTACCCTGGAAGGAAGAAGCATCAGAGAGACTGCATCTTCTCTCTGATATGTGAAAACTGAGTGAGAACACAGGTATGTACACCATCCTCACCAGACATCAGATCTGCTAGCTTGCTATTGGACTACCCGCCTCCAGAACTTTAGGAAATAGATGCTGTTATGGTGTATCTATTATAACAGCTCACACGGACTCACACACCTCCCACAAACTGAAGAAATGAACACTACTTCTTCCCACTACTCCAAGGTTTATATTTGTGCGTCAAACTCAAGATTTAATGTAAAGGGCATGAACTGTGTTTGTTCTTCTCACTGTTGTAACCTCAGTTCTAATAGCCCACAAATGTATTTTAACTATATTTGAGCACACAATTACATAAGCAAACACCAAATCAAACACCTCTGGATTTACTAACCAGGAAAGATGTTACTCCAAGCAACAGGCAGTGAGTTCTAAGAGAGACAGCTGTGAAAATATTAAGGAGACCACGTCAATGTAAGCGCTGCTTTCTTATTTTTGGAATGAGCACAATTTGATAAACCCTTGATTTTTCATATCAAAGCATATCCCAAGGGAAACTAAAGCCAGAAAACAGCTTCACTTGCATGCCTTCATGACCAAATCTCGTCAAAAGTAAACATCAAAGTGATAATATTTATTTGAAAAGTGAACTTTATAAAGCACAGAAGTGATTTATCTAAACACTGTCTTCAGAGATTTTTGTAATTGTGTTGCCTTTGCCTCTCATGGACTGGATCTCTGAAGTCCTTTGAGAAGGTGTTTGAGAAACCTTTACAGATGAAATAAGAGTTTATTCAGTAGCAGTTTTAATCCACTTTCCCTCATCACCAAAGTTTAATATTTTTATTTATGTCATGTATCTGTATACTTCCTGCTTCTGGTCAACAGCAAGCAATGGCTATGCTGCTTTTCTTGAGTATTTATTTGACTAAAAAAACAAAAAAAAAAAAAAAAACCAAAAAACCTTATTCAGCTGGGCAGTGGTGGCGCACACCTTTAATTCCAGCACTTGGGAGGCAGAGGCAGGCAGATTTCTGAGTTCAAGGCCAGCCTGGTCTACAGAGTGAGTTCCTGGACAGCCAGGGCTACACAGAGAAACCCTGTCTCGAAAAAAAACAAAACAAAACAGAAAACCCGGATTGTTCTCTCATACATTACATCCCAACAGTAGGTTGTCCTCCCTCTACTTCTCCCAATACCTCCTGTACCTCCCCTCTTCTCCCCCAGATCAACTGCTCTGTTTCCCTTATAAAGAAAAAGAAAGAGCAAGTCTCCCAGGGATATCCACCCAAAGTGATACAAGATTCAATAAGACTTGGCACAAACCATATTAAGGCAGGACAAGGCAACCTAGTAAGAAGAAAAGGGTCCCAAGCACAAGAGTCAGAGACAGTCCCACTCTTCCTGTTAGGAGTCTACAAGAACACCAAGTTATACAACCATAAGGCATAAGAGAACCCAGCTCAGTCTCATAATGAGTCTGTGTGTGTTGCTTCCATTCTGTAGGTCCCAATAAGCCCTTTGTACTTGACTCTGTGGCCTGTGTTCTTGAGGTCTTCGTCATCCCTCTGACTCCCACAGTCCTCCCCCTCCTTCTATGGGGATCCCCTGGCTCTGCCTAGTGTTTGGCTGTGGGTCCCTGCATTTGCTCCCATTGGTTGCTAGATGTTATTTTCTCCACTGAGAGCTGCCTGTACATTTTTTCCCAAATCAATTGTGTACATATGTGTTAGTTTATTTCAGGATAATTCATTCCATGTACAGATCTATTTACCTGTATTGGTATTGGTCTCTTCCTGTTTGCATTCCTGTAAGGTTAACAAATCTTCATCAAGTGGTATTAGTTCTCTGATTTTGTTCTTTCTCAAAACAAATCTGGCTGGTCTATGTCCTTCTGATTTCCACTCATTAGTCAATTTGTATAGTTATATTTATTAAGCCACCAATTTCCTTCTGAAATCAGTAATTTTCCAGCTAAAATTAAACGTGGACAGACTGAGACCAGAGCAATATGGAGTCTTCTGTCTTACGAACATAAGGCGCTTCTCCATCACTCACACCTTCAATCTTCTGAATCAAGGTCTTTATAGGTTTCAATGTTGGGATCACTCACATGTTTTGTCAGATCTTCCCTCTAAGAGCTCATATACTGTTGCTAGTGATATGTCTTGCTTCAGTTGGTGGTTTCTGTGGCTACTACATAGAAGTACAGTCCAATTTCCACACCGGTTTAAAAATCTACCACTGTACTAAACTCACTTATGCACGTGGAGATTGTACCTATTATCTACATAGGTGATTGTATAACCTGAAAAAAATCATTTACTTCTCCCTTTTCAGTCTGGCTGATTTTATTATTTTTTTCTGGCCTTTTTACACTGACCAAAACATCCCACACAAATTTTAAAGTAATGTTTATATTATTCCTTATGAATTTCATATAATGTATTTTAAATTGAACTGTTGAAACAGACATCCTTGTGTGTGTGTTTCTAGGAAAGGGGAATAATGTGTTCTTTCATTATCAAGTCTGAGATAGGTATGAGCTACATATTCGTTTCCTCTGTAAAACTGAGGAAGTTCCTTCTTTATTTTTAAGGAATTATTTATTTATTTTATATATAGGACTACTCTGTAGCTGTCTTCAGACACACCAGAAGAGGGCATTAGATCCCATTCCAGATGGTTGTGAGCCACTATGTGGTTGCTGGGAATTGAACTCAGGACCTTTGGAAGAGCAGCCAGTGCTCTTAACCGCTGAGAAGTTTTTCCAGCCCAAGGAAGTTCCTTCAATTTGTAATTTGTTGAAGATTTTAAAATCATCACTAATGAGATTTGTCTTCTTACCTTCATTTTATGACATAAAATCTATTATAATTATCTTTGTTCCTGTATATATTATATGTGTCTTGGCATTATTTTCATTATGAATCTTGTGCTTGAATTTGTGGGCTTATAATGGTTATCAAGCTGAGCTTCAGGCTCAGTCTGAATGGGGATAAAGAAACTGAGATTGTGAAACTCTAGGATATTACAGTTGTACACAAATCATACATCAGTGCTTCAAGCTAGTAAAACATTAACCTTCATCTTTCCTCCTGTGCTGATATCTGATTCAAATATATATTAATGCCACCAGTGGAGTCATCTAAGAGTTCACTGATGCTCTGTTTATTTTTAGAAGTAGGAATCATGAGGTTCCCCATGGTGAATTCTGAGTACAGCACTATTCTGACCCTGTGTGAGTGCCAGGCATCCTAACATCTCCGTGTTCCAAGTGATTGTATTTCTGGCCTAGGGCAGCTTCATGCTGTGCCTATCAGCTGAAGTCAGAAATTGCTGGTGTTCAGGTAGATTTGTCTACATAGCTTCTTCTTGACCAGTGTTCTTCCCTGTGGACTCCAGGAACCTTGCTCATTCTGAACGTTTAGCTCTGTCATCCCAGAGTATTCCAAGATCTGCATGGGTCGAGTCCATTTTCTGAAGACTTGAGCTGCTCTCAGGACATTAACTAGAGTAATCGTAGGTCTGACCCTGTTTGTTTCTTCTCTTTCAGGAGTTAGTTATTTTTCTTGTATTGAAAACTTCGTTAAGTACATTTTCTTGTTGGTGGCTGAAGAGGCTTCTACAGGGAGAAATTAGGTCCTGCTTCTACAAATTAGCTACTTATGTGACTTGTACTAACGTTTATTTGGAGAATAATACATATCCTGTGACAGAGATGCAGATAGATAACAACCGGTTTTAAATTTTAAGATTTGCGGCATTTTCCACAAAACTTGACACTTTATAGTAAGATGGTCTAGGTGCTGATGTTCATGTTAAAAAGGCTTTCATTTGGTTGTGCAAAGTTGAAAAATTAGAAATTGGTAACTCATTCATTAAAAAAAAAATACTTGTATATCAAATTTCAAAGTCTAGAAAACAGCAGTTGAAATGTCAAAGCTATAAACTAGCAAACTCCAGTTGGCTAAGAAATCATTGATTTCTTGGATGACAAAACAAGCAAACAAAACCACCACCACCAACAACAACAAAAACAAAAACAGAACACTGTGAAGCTTGGCATCATATCCATCATTTTTATTTCCAGATTCTAGAACACACTTGGTGCCTAATATCCGTTTCCTGAATGAATGTGTGAAGTTTGTACCAGTCATATCATAGCCTAAGGCTGCTGCTCTGGTAGCCTCAGGAATTTTTCAGTAGAGCCTTCCTCCCATAATTGATCTGCTTCAATAAAATGGAAGCAGTGCAGCTAATCAACTTTGATACAGGTTAGTTTTCTACGTCACTCATGTGACTGTCACACACTCCTCAGCAAAAGGAAAAATAAGTTGGTTGTGCAAAGCACCTGAGGCCAAAGACGTAATCAGCAAAATAAAGTGGAGAGTACTCCCAACACTGAGACAAACACAAACAAAACCCAACCAGATACCTACCCCGTGGGCTAAAACCACGGATACCCGTTAGAATCACCCGATACATTAAAACGTGGATGCAAAGCCACATGCCAGAGCTCCAGGCTCAGTCTGATTAGGAGTAAAGAAGTGATATTGAGAAACTCTGGGATAATACAGTTGTACACAAATCATACATCGGTGCTTCAAGCTAACAAAATATTAACCTCCGTCTTTCTTCCTTTGGCGATATCCAATTCAAAGTGCCCTGTTTTCTAGTGAGGTGCTGTCGAAAAGTAGTGTGCATCAGGAAAACTCAAATAAAACATGAATAAAAGGCCATATCTTTACTTTGCTGTGTTTTTCTTTCCAGTTCTCTTTTACAAGCCCTGCTTTTGCTATTCAATATTAAATATTAAAGCACACTTTGGCTTGCATTAGTCTAATTTCATATATCTGTAGTCAAATTTAATATTTTTATTTCAATGACTATCCAGTTCAAAACTCCCTTCTCAAGTCTCACTGGATTTCAAGGGATGGAGCATCACATTTGAGGAAAAAGTTAAGAGCAAGCTTCAGAAGTCCAGTGAGCAGAAGAAAGTGGAACACCTGCGTTTAGAAGCTTCTCTGCTGACTCCAGCTGTGGATGCCATCCAGTCTGCTCTGTGGGTGTCTTCATTCCGGCCCAGAAACCCTCTGATGCCTTAGGCATCCTGGGACAGCCTTCTGCTTTATCCATTTTCAGGATGGTGGTTGTCTCTCCTGAGCCTCTGCTTGTGGGGTTCTTTCCTGTTTATCCAAGCTATATGGGGTTTGGGACAATGGAGGCATATATCTTACATATATAGATTTAAGTGATTCTACCAGCTCCACTGAGGGGTGGGGATCAATACAAGACTTCTTGTGTGCTAGACAAGCCCTCTATCACTGAACTATAACCGGCCCTGCACTTAAGGCCGTTAAACCAAGCTAACAAGTAGGTAAGTGAAAGGAGTCTCAGTCTCTGACTTCACAAATACACCCTAAGGACACTAATTAGAAAAATACGTGAAGCCGGGCAGTGGTGGCGCACGTCTTTAATCTCAGCACTTGGGAGGCAGAGGCAGGTGGATTTCTGAGTTCGAGGCCAGCCTGGTCTACAGCGTGAATTCCAGGACAGCCAGGGTTACACAGAGAAACCCTGTCTCGAAAAACCAAACCAAAAAGAAAAAAAAAAAAAAAAAAAAGAAAGATACGTGAAGCCAAGTATCAAAGATTATTGAATTTATACTTGGTACATACTTAAAATCCCAGCACTTGAAAGGTGGAGGCAGGAAGTCTAATGGTTAAAATGTAAATATATTGATATAAAACTTGAATGCATTTTGAAGAAATTTTTATTTATTTTTGTCTTAAATTCTATTCATTTTTAAAAGAATTTCGTACAATGTATTTTGATCAGATTCACCTGCTCCCCTGACTCCTCCTACCCTGACTCCTCCTACCCTGACTCCTCCTACCCTGGCTCCTCCTACCCTGACTCCTCTTAGATTCACCCCTCCCCTGACTCCTCCTACCCTGACTCCTCCTACCCTGGCTCCTCCTACCCTGACTCCTAGATTCACCCCTCCCCTAACCTCCCTACTTTCTATTCTCTCTTTTTAATCCATCAAGTCCGGTTGGTATTGCTACTTTATGCAGTTTTGTTGGTTTGATTTGATTGCATTATTGCTAGCTTGCTTCTTTCCCTATTTGGACTATGGGCTTTATGGTTTGCTGTGCTGGACATGAGGTGTTCCCTCCCAGTTCTCCGTTGTTTATCCCTCTTATGAAGTATATTCATGAACACTTGTGAATGTGGTTACCTCCCCACTTCTCTGTGCATAAAATTCCTTTAAGTATCTCCCCCTCCCCCCCGGCTTAGTTGTCATCAATCGCCTTAGTTTTTTCATGCTTTTAAATGTTCTTATTTCTCCATCAATTTATCTTGCCTTTTTTTAAAAAAAAATTTAAAAACATGGTTTCTCTGTGTAACCTTGGCTGTCCAGGAACTTGCTCTATAGACCCGGCTGGCCTTGAACTCACAGATATTTGCCTGCCTCTGCCTCCCAGGTGCTGGGATTAAAGGTGTGCACCAATGCCCAGCTTTCTTAATCATTTTAAAGATAGATAGCACTGCTGGGTATGAGTAGTTTGGGCTGTTACTTACTCCCAAGGCTTGAAATATATCATTGTATACATCCCTGGCTTTTAGAATCCCAACAAGCCATGTGATACTATTGTAATATATTTACTTTTACAGGCAAATTGACACTTTCCACTGGGGTTTTTAATATTGTTTCTTCACCTTTTATTGTTGACATTTGATTGTGATATATCATGGAGTGGTTTTTTTCTGGTCATGTCAATCTGGAGTCCTAAAATGCACTGGCTGATTTTGAGTGCCAGCTTGACACAAGCTAGAGTCATCTGTGAGAAAGGAGGCTTAGTTAAGGAAATGCCTCCATGAAATCCAGCTGTAAGGCATTTTCTCAATTATCGATCAATGGTGGAGGGCCCAGCCCCTTGTGGGTGGTGCCGTCCCTGGGCTGGTAATGCTGGGTTCTATAAGAAAGCAGGCAGAGCAAGTCAGTAAGTGGCATCCTGCATCAGCTCCTGACTCCAGGAATCTGCCCTGTGTGAGTTCCTGTCTTGACTTTCTTTAGTGATGAACAGCAGTGTGGAGGTATACGCCAAATAAACCCTCTCTTCCCCAATTTGCTTCTTGGTCATGGTGTTTTATAACAGTAATGGTAACCCTAACAAATATATATATTCATTAAAATATGCATATATATTCATATATTCAAAATATATGAATATATATTTTCTTTATTCATTCTTTTGTTGTTGGGCATATAGCTTGTTTCCACCACTTGGTTATTGTGAATAATGCTAAATAAATAACAATTTACAAGTATTTCTGAAATGTGTTGACTTGGTTTCCTTTGGGTAAACGCCCAGGAATGGCAGAGCTGGGTCACGTGGCAGACCTATTTTCGGTTTTTTGAGGAAGCTGCATATTAATGCTCACAGTGGCTGAACCAGTTTCCATTCCCACCAGCAATGTATCCTGGTTCCTTTTGACCACACCCTTGCCAGCCTGTGTTGTTTGCTTTCTCAAACACTGCCATTCTGACTGGAGTGAGATGAAACCTTAACATAATTTTCATTTTGCACAGAAAAAATGGGAGAACACCCTGGCTAGATACACATCTGATAGAGGATTAGTATCTAGAACAAACAAAGAACTCAAAATAACCAAACAGCAAGAATTGAAGTACCCCATCAAGAAGTGAGCTAATGAGACAGTTATCAAAAGATGGAATGTGAAGGGCCACCATGGACATGAAATACCACATCACCCACCAGAGGAATGCAAAGTAATTTCATTTTTTAATACATTACAACTATTCTAAATGCAACATAGTTATCATAAAAGTAATTGAGTATGAGAAGTAGAGATAGAAAAGAAAATTAGATGGGTTCAGAAAACCCAAATCACCCAACAACGGGATGAGAGAGGCTGGTTAGCATTTATTCCCATTAATGTAAACTTAGGTGAAGCAACAAAAGTTTGATTTTAAGAAGGTTTATTTGCATATTTACCTGTAAAAGCTCTTTCTGTCTCTGTCCATTTCATTCATCGTGTAAGTGACTCCAACACCTGTAGACAATAATCAGCCTCCAGGGATCAGTTTATCCTTCCTGGAGGTAGACATTATGGGATAAGGATCAATGTACTTTGGTATATTTTCCCCTAAAACAACCAAAATAAAACAGCTTTTTTTACTCTTGAACTCCTTTTTTACTTTGTTTTATTGGAGCTCTAAGAGTATGAACCACCAACCAAAGAACATAGACAGTCTGGACTTAGGTCTCCTCACTCATATGGAGCAGATGTGCAACTTGACCTTCATGTGGGTTCTGAACAACTGTAACAGGAGGTGGGGTGGGGGCTGGGGGTAACTATCCCAAAAGCTGTTGTCTGTATGTGGGATATATTCTTCTAGCTGGACTACTTTGTCTGGCCTCAGTGGGAGAGGAAGCACCTAACCTCAAATAGACTTGAACTGCAGGGGGAGGGGGGGAAACCCATGGGGAACCCCACCAGCTCAGAGGAGAAGGAGAGCTGGCATGGGGGAAGGATGGATTGTGGAAGGGGTAACCAGGAGGGGGAGCAGTGAACAGGATGTAAAGTGAATAAATTAAAAAAAAAAAAAAGTGAAGCCGGATAGTGGTGACACACACCTTTAATCCTAGCATTTGGGAGGCAGAGGCAGGTGGATTTCTGAGTTCGAGGCCAGCCTGGTCTACAGAGTGAGTTCCAGGGCAGCGAGGGCTACACAGAGAAACCCTGTCTCGAAAAACAGAAAAACAAAAAAATAAACAAAAAACAAACAAAAATAAGATTTCAATAAAGATAGACAAAACGTTGCAGCCATGGGACACTAAATCCCACTACATAGCAACCAGATTTCACACACAGGAGGATGACCAGAGAGCTTTCCCACCTCTGCAGATACAGGCTGTAAACATCTCCTAAACTTGCAAACATTCCACTTGCAATCCTGTGGCTCTCAGGTACCCTGAGGCTGAGGTGATTCAGCTCACTAACCTTGGGTTCTGCTGACCTCCAAGACTCCAGACCTAGTGCTCGCCCACCAAAGAATAGACATTACTCTGAACTTCTATTGCCTTGATCATAGAGCGAGATGAGGCTTTTGATACCCAAGACCTAAATGTAGCTAGCTATTCAATTGATTGGAGATTTCTGAATAGTGGGTAACTTTTATTAGTAGGCAATGCCAGGGAAGCCTCCTGTGTCCCTGGATAATAGGTGTTCAAGTAAAACCAGTTTCTAGTAAAGCTGTGTTTTCACAGAGGATAACAGTGGGAATTCAGGCAGTTGAATATATATGTATGTATTATTTACCATTGTAAGATCCTGAAACTCAAGATCTTATTATCATCTTATCTCTGGTCAATATATTAAGGATGAATGATCTGGGCATAGGAACTACTACTGGCTTACATAAAGGAACGAGGGTTCTGTTATTTGAAATGAACAGGAAGCCTAAAGTCTCAGCAGTAATTCATTACTCCTGAACTACAATAGCCTTTTAAACACTCCGTAGTTTTGAGATAATACGGAGACTAGAGCAGGTTCCCCAGCTTTCATACTTACAGTCTGTTATGGGTCTTTTTGTCTTGTCCTCTGAGGATGAAATGATACATGTCATGCTATTGCTTGTGGTCTGTGTAACATATTTCACCAAAGACTGTAAGAGCTGGAGGTGGTGAATGGAGATTGGACAGAACGGGTGCACATACGAACTCACAGCAGAGTAGCCTCAAACCTGACTATACTGATAGGGGGAGGTGGGTGTGAAGACCTGGGAGAGGGAGAATCGATGTTTATCAAGAGTGTTGCCATCATTCGGTTGACCATGCTGGATTGGAAAGCTACATATCCAACTGCATATATGGTAGCACAAATATGATTTGATAGGGTAAAGGGGGGACAACAAGTTGGGTAGGTAGGGAAGAAGTGGGTCTGAAAGAAGGTGGGAAGAGGGTGGATACGTCCGAACTCATTGTATGAAATTCTCGAAACTAAACTACAACTACAACAGACTTGATATTGCAAATATGTTTGAGACAAGGCAGGCTGTGAATTCAGCAAGTAACTTGCTTGAGGACTAATGTAAAGTGTAAATGCATTTCTGCTCGGTAAATAGGATTCAACTGAGAAGAGAGATTTCTCCAGTGAACGCAATACCATTTAGATTGTTCAACTGAATTGTCAACTCTAATCATGCAACACCAACTTTGTGACTATCTCCCCTAAGCATAGCTGCTGACAGGCCTCTTCCCTGTAACTGCACTTCTTTCCATTCTGCTCTTTAGAGAGCACAAAGATGCAGGTTTCCAGGAAGGAAGAAAGTGTAAGATAGAGAAGGAAGAACCCAAATAAAAAAGCCTGTGGGGGTCTGGGAGACTGCTCATCGAGTAAAGTGCTTGCTGTACAAATATTTTATCTCAAGTTTGGATCCCCATCTGGTCCTACCCAAACACTGGAGTGTTACCCAGTCCTGGAGGCAGAGATAGATGGAGCTCTGTGGCTTCATGGCCATCTAGTCTGGCCAATGCAGTGAGCTTAAGGTTCAGTGATAGATCCAGTCTCAAGATATAGGGTGAGCGTTGACGAGAGAGAAGATACTTGAAATCAAACTCTGACCTCCACATATGCATGCATGGACATGTACCCACATACCACACACACACACATGCACACAGACGCACAGATGTATGCACACACACACACACATGCATGCATGCATGAGCATGTATACCCACATACCACACATACACACACATGCATGTGCACATACATGCAAACACACAATCAGTGTTATTCTTTGAAGTGGGGGAGTCACAGAAAAGGAAAGTGACTATGAGATTACTATATTTTAATCAAATTGTAAATAACAAGGACAGTGGTTATTCACCTATTTCTTGAGCTGAGCAACTTTGCCATTCCAATGTCTTGCTTTTCCGCATAAGCAAAAAGTACAGCAAAGCATGGTTGTTATGAAGTAACTTGGTGGCTGTTTCTAAAGCATGAGGAAAAGAGGTGCCTGTGAAGGAAATGCCCTTTCTGCACCCTTGGTATACTTTATTCAGTCCTGTCACAAATAAGACTCAGCCAGGCTGGATTCACTCCACTGGAGCCTAGAACGCCTGACCCTAAAAGAGCAGTTACAAGTACAACTCAAAGCTCAGGTCAGTAACTCAGGTGCATCCTCGGTGCAGATTATAGGGCCACTGCCCAGGACTGCACAGTGTTACCCAAAGCAGAACCATCAGGGTCCTCAGTCATCAGCCCTATTCCCTAACATTGTAGCACTTAAGACAGACCTACAGGAAAGCTGGAGTCGAAGAAGGCAATTCCAGTTCTGTTTAAGAAGGCTTTGTGAGAATTAAGAAATACACGTGTGTGTATGTGGGGGGGGTGCCTGTGTGTGTGTGTTCATGCACACACATTTGGGTGTGCACACATGTGTGATTGTGTGCACTGTCACACGCATGCGTGTGTGCATGAGTGTGTGTGTGTGTGTGTGTGTGTGTGTGTGTGTGTGTGTGTATTCCATACTTAGTTTATATCTCAGGTTGTGCCCAGGAATCCACTTCTTCAAGTCTACAGCTTTATGATAGTTTTATCAAATAAAACCTAAAATATAATACAAAATGTCATTTAATTAGTCACAGAAATTCCAAAGGTGAAGTAATATATACATTTCATGCTTTTTCAGAAATGAAAATCTGCTTGGGAAATTGCGAATTGACTTAGGATGAAAGAAGAAAACAACAAGAGACACAATCCCGCTGCCCGCAGATATCATGAGGAAGCAGCCTTATTAGGTCTTTAATACCAGTTTCCAAATATGAGCAGAGAACCTCAGCCTGCAGACAGCTTGGTCTCCTTAACTCTGCCTATTACCTACATTGCAAATCTACAAGGAGTCACGCTGCAAGGCAGGACCTACGATGTTCACTATGATTTCGTTGAAACTAAGGAGTTTGGGGTTTGGTTCCAACAGTAATGGACTGGCAAGCACAAGAAAACTCACCAGCTGCCTTGTCTTACAACCCGGAAGCAGCCGTGGAGACTGTGCTGGGAAGCAAAGTTTCTGGGTAGTGTTTTGTGCGTTTATTTTTCTTGCAGAACTCTAAATAGTTATTTCGGCCCCATAACGGTCCTGTCCTGGAGCCCCAGAGCTGTTTACGGAACCCGAGTTCCAGCAGTACATTTCCATGAGCTCATGACCAGCTCCAGCTGTACCTTTTCCATTTTGCATGTGCACGAGAATATCTGTGCTGCTCAAGCCCTGCTTTGGGTTTGTGCTTTAATGACAACGCAGCAGAAGTAAGGTGGCTAATTACCGTGCTGTGCTGTCAGGACATCTTTACAATCTCTGCTTTGGTCACTACGTTAAAGCAATCAGAATGCCCTTTCTGGCCTGCCTCTCTATGCTAATCAGCTAGTTTAGTCTCCTCCCCCTCCAACCTCTCTTAAGAACTGTACACATCCAGCTGTCACAGGGGCGAACTCCAACCAGGCAGATTTAAACCTTGATTTAATCTTGCAGCACTTTCTCCATTTGCTTGGACGTTTCTCTAGCAGTCCTCTCTATACTAGAGGGACTGGACTTCGTATCAGAGAAGGAATTGAAAACTGCTAAAACTGACCGAGAGAGCTAGTTTCACCAAGAGACATCGTTTCTTTTTGTATGTTCTAAAAGGAGAAAGTTTCAGGGCACTTTGAAACAAACTACAAATTAAGTCATGTTTCCAGCCAAATAAGTTGGCATCTTTGTAGGCAGGAGGTGCAACACTGGTAAATATTTACTGCAGAATTCTTAACCAGGAGAAACTCTGGCATGTTTTTTGAGAAGTAAATACTTTACATGCAAGGCGAGATCTGCGCATGCCTCTGTGTTCTTTCCAAGTGACTTCTGAAGACAGCTTTTGATGTCTGGCTAAGACGAAATGCACTAGTGGTCCCCGAGCCACAGCCAGATTGTTGGTACCATGTCTACACCACAAAGGAAAGAGGACAGCCACCTGTTCACCAGTTTGTGCTCGTGTCAGCTGAAGGTGCCGGAGAACCAGCGACAGCAAGGTGGGTCTAGAGAGCAAAGTCCTGCACTCTGTGACTTTCTGACCATTTGTATGTCTGGGAAAGAGTGGGCTGGTGAAGCGCCTGGAAACTCTGGGAGAAAGAATAACAGGTTGGACATTCAGTGAGACACATGTTCATGTGGTCTCACTGTTGATTTAAAGGATTATCAATAGTTGAAAGACTTTTGAGACTACATATTCCTTGAAAACATGTACTCAAACTTCTAGCCATCATCAGCTGTGTAGAGTGTGCTAGAATGTGTATAACTTAAAACACACATTGAGGCAAGGTTGACTTGGCTACTGAAGAAATTTAGCCAAGAACAACTTTGATAGCCTGGCACTATCCTCATGTCCCACTACTGGTAGGGGCTTTGTTGAAATCTAGCTTTGTGAGGATCTCTGACTCATTCAATTGAGGAAATTACATATTTTGACACTCGTTATTATAGTCCAAAGAGATCTGGAACAGACAGTGTGGCATTTTACTTGATGGATATCTAAACACCACACCTCACCGGCTTTCCATGAATAATCTTTAAAAGCATTTCAGATTGACTAGCCAGCCAGATGATGATTGTACAAACAGACCAACTATTACTCTAGTCCGTTGTTAAGGACAACAGAAGACACTAGTGGGAAAGACTGTGAGCTGATGGTGTCAGCACCCCCCCCCCCCCAAACAACCGCAGAGGTTAAGAACTTTCCAAACGCATCTAACTCCTTGCAGCTTGTCATGGATCTAGGATATATAGGGCATGAGCTCCTCATTTATTTTCCCTTAGACTCGGCTCTGGATTTCACTCTCAAAGTCATAGGTAGCTGCTAGTGAACTGAAACCTCCCACATTCAAGGTAGCATCTGTGTGCTAGCATTTGGTGAATGTCTCAAGTCACCTTCCCGTAAGAAACCTGAGCTGAGCCCAGTGATCTCATACCACACGGGGCTTAGTGGAGCAGGGACAGGAGATGATTCCTGTGAAATGAGTGAACTTTTCAGAGCGTGCAGCAGCACCCAGGTTAAAAGAAGTAGTTTTGGTCGGGCAGTGGTGGCTCATGCCTTTAATCCCAGCACTTGGGAGACAGAGACAGGCGGATTTCTGAGTTTGAGGCCAGCCTGGTCTACAGAGTGAGTTCCAGGACAGCCAGGGCTACACAGAGAAACCTTGTCTCGCAAAAAAAAAAAAAAAAAGAAAAGAGGTGGTTTTGAACCAATAGACAAGGCACTGTCCACGTGACTCACGTGTTACTAGAAAATCGTTTTTGTCTATGTGTTTCTTTGCTGCTCTTTTTTACTTAAAGTGTGCAAGGCCTCAGCTTCTCTCATTCGGATGTAATATTTATAATAGAAAATTTGGTGAGATGAGCCTAGAGAAGTAAAAGAAGTCGTGTAAGTGATGTCCTGAAGACACCTGCTGTGAATATTTTAATAGGCAGCCTAGTCTCTTTTTCAATGTACGCACTTGGACTGTTATTTTGCTTGCTTTTGAAAACAAAAAGGCTAGACTTGTTTGACACGCAGTACTCTGTAAACTGCCTTTTAAATGACAATATATGAAGAACAAATTCTTACACCATTATATGTAGTCTCTCCACCACTCTTTTTAGTGGGTAATGTCAGACGCTTCTCACTAAGATTAACCCAGCTAAGCATGAGTTGATAGTAATAACTGTACACAGAAGATTCATTTCATGGGAATAATATGTTCTAAAGATTACGCAATTTTTAAACTTAAATTTTTTTTCTGGCCAAGTGGTTTTCCACTCTCCAGCACTGAATGAAAGGGTATGATCCCGGAAAGACTGAGCATTAGTTTTAAAATTTGTTTCCAATTTTATAAGTAGAAAATAATAACCCTCTGTTGTTTTAATTTAAGGATGGCTGCCTTGATGGTTTCTCCTTTACTGGCCATATCCAGAGAAGCCTGGAAATATCATTATGATGACATACTTCCCAAAATACCAAGAAGCCTAACAGCCTGCTCCTCCTTTCCCAGCCTGAAGCTCTTTATTCAGAATGTTTTGAAAACAACCACATTCTTCTGTGGCCAATGCTGAAAATATATTCCCCTCCAAAACCACAATCCCTGAAGTTGTGAGGCATGCTAATGAAATCCAGACTAGCCATTGAGTGCCACAAGAAATGTTATCTAGAGGCCTGACAAGTGACCTGTTAAATGGCAGCCCAGTTCCTAGAACCTACATGTTTGCATCTATTGCAGTCTTGGGGTTTAAAGGTGCTCATTCAGGGTGGTGGCAATGGTTTTTCCC
Source organism: Rhynchomys soricoides (assembly GCA_019843965.1). Classification (NCBI taxonomy): domain Eukaryota; kingdom Metazoa; phylum Chordata; class Mammalia; order Rodentia; family Muridae; genus Rhynchomys; species Rhynchomys soricoides. The sequence continues at coordinate 5,024,156 of JADRCH010000047.1, forward strand.
AAAACTATATTTGTGCCTTGCTGGTTTGCAAAGTTCAGCAAAGGTCCAAGGAGGCAAAGCCATCCATTGCCACTGTGGATTTGTACGCTAGCTTCATTTGCCAGAATCCATAGTTCTCTCTCTCTCTCTCTCTCTCTCTCTCTCTCTCTCTCTCTCTCTCGCATGCGTGCACACACGCACGCACACACACACACTGATTAGTTCCCTACTTTGGATGTTTGTTGCATGCATTGGTTGAGAACATATATAAGCACATATGACTATGAGCCCTTTGGCCTCACTTCAGCCAGGCTGATATTCTAGTTCTCATCTACCATGTGGACTCTGATTTATTAACATGTAACTCTGCTGCTGAAGCATGGCCAGATTTAGTATACACTTGTATTTCTAGACCTCTACACAGTGTGCAAATGTATTCTATTTTAACTCTGGTATTTGAGTCTTCCTATCTAGTCACTCTCCAAAAATATACCATTTTGGTTAATTGCATAGACAAATTGACTATTTGGGCAACAACTGTGTAAAGCATTGAGTCACATGCTTGGTAGCTAAATGAGCTAAGCCAATTAAACTAAGGTTCCTGTCCACCCTGAGCTGACTCTCAATGACAGACACTACATTTTCCCAGAACAGAAATTTATCACCTTTCTCTTTCTACCTCCTCTTATCTTACAGCTTCTTCTTTGCTATTTTTCATCCATTTATCTGTAATACAGACAACACTAGTAAGTATTAATGTTTACATCTGTCAGGTTCATTATGCATTACCTTTATCAAATGAGCAGTCATCCTTATGTTTTCTAGTGCTTTAAAATTTACAAATGGCTTCCTGTATGTTCTCATCTACTGCATGCAACAAACATAAAATAGTGTACTAGTCATGGTGAGAGACAGGGCAATTATGGATGCTGGCACGTCCAGGTATGTGCTTGAGTCCAAGACAAGACTGATGATAAAGACGATGATAATGACAATGACGATGATGATAATGCTGTTCCAGTTGTTGCCTGCTCCCTTTTGCTCAGTGGAGGGACGTAAGATGACTGGGGGAAGCCTGTGCACATTCTGGAGAACTATGTCCTAAGCCATACATTTTAATGTCACTCAAAGTACTTGAAGACATGTTAACTATATTGGTACTGTGGCCCAGTCAAATAGAGACATAAAATGACCTTCTAAAACCCAGTGTAATTACCTTATTTTAAAGATGTGTAGAAAGACCCTCCAAGCTTAAATGAGCTGCCTAAAATTATATCATAATTAATGGCTATTTTGAATATTATTTTGTTCTGTGTAACTCTTTTATAGGGTGTATATCTTAGTGTTACAATATTTGATCTTTTTTTTCATAGGTTCATATCAAAGAAACTTTTTTCTAAGCATCCAAATTGCCTTGGAATGCCTCTTGACTTTCTTTGTGTGTTTTGATACAATTCTGACATCAATTCTTTGAGTAGCCTGTGATTCAATCCAATTCTGACACTACCAAGAAGCAGCAAAGACTCCACAAGTTGATCAGATAATCTCACAAGGCTGCCCCATTTCAGACACCCATCACTAATTCCAGGAGTCCGCAAACTAATTGCACCTCTGCAAGATCTGCACAAATTCTAAATGTCCTAATCCTCTCCCAGACTTGATAATTCATTGGGATGGGTCACAGAATTCTGTGTTACTTGACTTGTGATCACTATTTCATTACAGAGGATGCAGATTATTAACCAGGTAAGAGATGCAAACTAAAGGCCTGGGAGGATTATGAGCAGAGGAGCTGGTCTCCATGTTGTCAGTGTGTGCCCTGCTCCCATATACTGATAGATCCATCAGCCAGCAGAATCCACAGGTCCATGTTTGAAGTTTTCATATGAGTTGCATTGTATAGGCATGATTGATGATGTCATTGATCCTGTGACTGAGCTCAGTTATCATCTCTTCTCTATATCCCTTAAGTGGGCAGGAGCCGAACAGTTCTGTCTCCAATAATAGGTTTAGTCTTCATGATGTGGCCGGCTCTACCCTTAAAAATATCTAAGAGTCTAGTTGCCATTTCATACACAAAACAAAGGCACATCAGCCACTCAGGAAATTCAAAGTTTGTGAAGCTTTGTGAAAAAAATAGGAACAAAGAACACATTAATTATATTTGGTAAATTTCTGACTGTGCTTTATCCACAATGTGCATTATTCAAAAAAGTTTTCTAAAAGTCAAATACTGAAAGATGTCCTCAGATGCTGTTTGTTTTTTAATGAGAAACAGAAAGGGTTGGATTCCTCTCGGGGGGGGGGGTAGGGACTGGGAGATGTTAGGGGAGAGGAAAACCTAATCAGAATAGAATACAGCGTCTGAAAAAATCTACTTTCAATAAAAAAATACAAATAAGAAAGAAATACAGACCAACACCTTCAGCCTTTAATTTGTAATCAACACACTTTAATGATACCTAATGAATGTCAGAGCCTGAGAATGCGAACATGTTTTTTTCTCCCACGATTTATTTCATATGTAGGTTTTCTGAGGAATTAAATATTAAGAACTAAGCTAATATTCTCCGGCCTTTTGGACGGACTTGAAATACACATTACATTTCGATTATTATGAGTATACTATTTTCTTCAAATCTTTCCTATAGCTAGGTATGAATGCACTTCATTTATTACCTAGGGGACTTATGAAGTAAATGGATTAAATACACCATGAAGAGGGACTGCAATAGATACTGCCCAATTATAAATGTGTAATTCCTTCAGATGAGGTTATCATGGTACAATGTGATGGTTCTCCAAATAGATTTGTACCTTCCTTTGTGGTCCTGAAACACTGATACTGTACACACAGTATGGCATCATATCAGTGACACATAGTCAAAATGGACTCAGACAAAAGGTGGTCCACACTTACTTCTACTTCTCTACAACCAAAAGGGAGCCTTGCCGCGGCTCGAGTGACTTTTGTTCTAGCTGTGAAGTATGACTTGTATTTATCTTCACACAGTAATAGAGAGAGATGGATTACTTTTAAAGAGTTGGGGAAAGGAGAAGCTTTATGCCCGAAAACCATTTGACGCTTGTGTTCAAGCTTGTACCTAGTGTAGGAATCCTTACCTTAGGAAACTTCCCGGGTAGTAGATGATGGCTTAATGATATAGTTTCAGCTTGTAAAGTAAAAAGAGTTCTGGAGATGGGCTGAACAGCCATATCAGTATCATTAATTCCTCTGAACTGAATGCTTGCCACAAGAATAAACTTTGTATCAATATCATTAGTTCCTCTGAACTGGATGCTTGCCACAAGAATAAACTTTGTAGCAAGTATATTTTATCACATTTTTAAAAGGCCACAGTTGCTCAAGGCCACAATTACTACATATTTGAATGCATATTTAAGAAAACCAAAGAAACAAATGTTAGTTTGTCTAGTTCTAAGGAAGTAATCTGTTCATCCTTGGTTCTCAGAAGCTATTTCCTGGAAAACAATGAAATTGATAAACCTCTCAACACTAACTGGTAAAATAAAAATTAAAATATTTAGAATATAAGTGAGCTTTCTTAACCTGATGGTAGCGGAACATGTACAAGATAAGCAACATTTATTTCACTGCATAATAGAAGACAAGAGATTTGCCTTCTGAAGGACTGAGGGTGCTCATTGTTACCACTTCTAGTCAGCATGATGTTGAAGATTCTAGCCAATGTAGTAGGTTTCCTTGAAAAATATAAAAGGTTTACATATAGAAAGAATTTAAAGTGCTTTTACTAAGAGATGATAGAAAAACCCCAAAGAGAATCAAGAATAACAAGTCAACACACAAAACTAATTTTAATATGTATTAAAATATATATTTAAAATATTATAATATGTGCAAATTAAGCCAACAAAATATGTATAAAGCATGTTAGTTTAAACACTGGCAAGAGGAACAATAGCACAGTGAAGTATAAAAGAAAACATCTATCTTTGGGGCCTGGAGACGGATGGTAAGAGTGCTTGCTGTGAAAGTGTGAGTACTAAGTTCAGACCTCAGCACCTATGTAAAAAGCAGGGTGTGGATTGTACGTATGTATATACTGTATATACATATGCATATGTATATACATATGAAGGGATGTATATAGGTGTATATGAGGTTTTATATGTATCTATATGGCTATATATAGGTATATATGGGCATGTATAGGTATATAGGTAAACATATAAAGGTATATATAGGCATATATAGGAATATATATAGGGATATATGTATATGCATGTGTGTATATATACACACATATATATGTATATAGATACACACACACACACACACACACACACACACATATCCCTAGCACTGTAGTGGGCAAAGAAAGGAGTATCCCTGGGCTTTCTGGCCACCAGCCTGGTTCAGAAAGAGACCCTGATTCAAGGGAGTAAGCTCTCTCTAGCTCTCTGTCTCTCTGTCTCTCTGTCTCTCTGTCTCTCTCTCTCTCTCTCTCTCTCTCTCTCTCTCATGTATGTGTGCATGCATGTGCTATGGCTCACATGTAAAAATCAAAGGCCAACTTGTGAGTGTCACTAATCTCCTTCCACCATGTGGCTGTAATTGAACTCAGGCTTGGCAGCAAGCCTGGTGCCTTTACCTGCTGGGCCATCTCACCACCCTGTACATGGTTTTTGACAAAGATCCCAAATAACTCAAATAGAACAACGGGTGATCTTTTATGTGGTAATTCAACGACAAATATGAGAACATATTACTAAGAAAATGAATCAAAACCCATTTTCCATAAAAGTTAGTTTGTGATGAGATGTAATATAAATATTACTTTAATATAAAAACTGAAATATAAAAACTAAACGTATAAAGTTTCTAGATGGAAGTGTAAGAAAATGTCCCTACCATTAGAATGGTCAGTTTTTTATGACAGGCATGAAAACCAGTAAGATATAAAAGTATGTAAATTAAGTTTTCGGCATTATAAGTGACTTTTCTTAAAAAGTACTATGAAGAGGAAGACTAGGAGAAAATGATTGTCTCACATAAACACACAATTTGCAGCCAGAATAGTAAGAGTTGAGCACTCTTACAACTCAAGGAAAATAATTTGATTTTAAAATGTGAACCGATGGTTGACACACACTTCTAAAATAAAATAGCCAATAAGTACATTAAAAATGGCCAACCTTGTTCTTTCTAAAGCCGTATGAAGAGAAGGGCACCAGTGAACGTCATAGTTTGAACCTGCGATGCCGCCTTAGGTTCAAAGCCTACTAACCTGGTGTGGTACTACCGGAGGCACTGGAGCCCATTGGGAGGCCTAGTGGTTTGAAGCGCTTGCCTCTGAAGGGGACAGTGAGTCGCCTGTACCTTTTCTCTTCTCTTTAAAGTTTTTGACCATGGAATGAGTGGGTTTGCTATCCTATTTTCTCCCACACTGATGTGCCAACACAGGCCCAGATTGACAGGATGAACTGTCCATGGACTTAAACGCCCCAGACTGTGAGCCAGAATACATTTTTCCTCTTTCTAAACGAGTCATTGGAGATATTTTCTCACATGGAAATTATCATGGAAAGATAAGTAATGTAACCACTGCAGTTAAAATTTAAATTATTGATGATATGACATTTGAAAGGAGATGTGGAGACCTCTTGTGCATGGCTGTGAAGTGGTTTAACCAGTATAAAAACTGGGTCAGCAGTTTGTCTAAACAGTTAACCCTATGAGCTTCCGCTGAGAAGTATGAAATAAATAAGTGCATATAACAGATTATACTCACAAATGGCCATACATAGATAAGCACATTGTGTCTATTCATAGGCTGGAAGATCATTCAGTAGAAAAAAAAAAAGAATCACTGAAATACACAACCGTGAAGGTGAGTCTCAGGAAACACTATTTTGAGTCAATATAAGCTAGCCCCCCACCCCTGAAATATATGACATATTGTTCTAGATACATGAAATTCTAAAACAAAACTAGATTATGGTGACTGAAATCACAACAGTTGTTCCCAAGGTTAGGAAAGTAATCGAACAGGACATGAGGGACCTTCTTGGGTAGTGGGTACGTCTTACATCAGGACAGTAGTCTGATTACACGAGGACATAGATTTATCTTATCCATGCGTCTTACTGTCTGCGATTTTCCTTCTATTTTTTAAGTGTGGGATTGTCTGGGAGGCTTTGCTTTCCAAAGTTGCCTGCAGGCTTCTAATAGCAACTTCAATGCATGACGGAGGGACAGGAATGTCTTTGCGAATTTTAACTGCTTGCCCAAGGAGCAAGAAGATTATGGTGTCCTCCTGGCAGGGTAGCTGCAGCTCAGCTCAGGAAGTAGCGGGTTTTCAGTATGAAGGGTGGGTCATTGCCTAAATTAGCTTAATAATTACTACTACTTGTCATTAAAATTATCCCTGAAGCTTAGAGCTCCCATATTAATAACGCAGTTACCTAAAATTAGCAAATTAATGAGATTAACACAGAATAAATGAAAATATGATAAAATTACTATGTCACAGCTTGGGCTAGAGGTACAGATTAGTGGTGGGTCATGTGATAAACATGAACAAAGTCTTCCAATTTGGTTCTCTGAATCTCCCAAAAGTAGTTAGGGAGAGACCTTAGTGGTTTTTAGATCTTGCATAGAACATTGTTTAGAATCAATGGCTTCTCTGAAGTTTTTCTGTTTGTTTTTTTTTTTTTTTTCATTAAATCCATGGTATCTTATATTCTTGAAGTAAACAGCCAAAATTTCGTGAGCTTTATTTCCCCTCTCAACTTCTTTCTCTTGCTTAAATTCACAAAGTGCTTCATTAAATATTAAACATTAAACTATTAAACAGATAGTCCTGAACCTCTGCCATGGATGAAGTGCTGTTGGTTTTTTTGTTGTTGTTGTTTTGTTTTTTTGCGAGACAGGGTTTCTCTGTGTAGCCCTGGCTGTCCTGGAACTCACTCTGTAGACCAGGCTGGCCTTGAACTCAGAAATCCGCCTGCCTCTGCCTCCCAAGTGCTGGGACTAAAGGCATGCGCCACCACAGCCCGGCTGATGAAGTGTTGTATTAAGGTTCCAGAGAGCGAAGCATCCAGAACTTCCTGCCCACAAGGTGCCACTGTCTGACCGGCAGAAGGGCAGTCAGTAAAATAAAATAAAAACCTTAGTGCAAGCAGCTCTGCTGCAGAGGGATGAAATGTCGAATAGAAAGAATAGAGAATGGTAGCAGAGTGTGCTCCAGGCAGGCCTGGAGGAATGTGGAGAGAGACCTGCAGTAGTTGGGGGAGAGCGCTGTGCAGCACTGGGGTCACTGCCCTCCGGGTTTAGTTTGGTGTTCAAGCAGACTGGGAGGCTCATGATTTAGACTCTGCATGTGATTTTAGTTCTTGATTCGCTTGCTTTAACACAACATCACTACGTTGTTGCCTTCATGTACCAAGGGATGATATCTACACACCTGTGAAAAATGTTATTATTAATTTAGCATAGTACAAAAGTTAAGACCATACGGAGCAAAACAGAACACTGAGAAGAATATCTGAGCACACCTTGGGACTGTCCCATAACAATTGTGTCGAATGCTGGGGCTGCACAAGCACTTGAGAGCCAGTGGCAGGGGGATTGCAAGTTCCAGGCCAGCCTTGGCTACAAAGCAAGACTGTCTCAAAAACCTAGCCAACCGTCAGATGAGCACAGTTGTTGGAACTTGCTGGGTTTCCCCATGACTTTCCAATTAGAATGTCTCAGAGAGAGGAGGGTGATGGGGCTAAGGGTTTCCTGTTCTTACCTGTTCTCATTGGCTGTTTGCAGCTTCTGTGAGTCACTCTATGGGTAGCAGTGAGGACCAAAAGAGAGCTGAGTGGTCTTAGGTGCATGTTAAGAAGATGGAAAGGCACTTCTCTAAGAGATTTGATTTTGACTGTGGGTGAGACAGGAGTGACTACATACTAATTTGGGCTATTTGGTCATTGACAGCTTTTGCATTCTTGTGGAGAGGTAACTACCAAAAAGTTAGAGGTGAGGTAAAAATTAAGATATTCCTCAACAACTGTGTTGTCGTGTTAAAATAAGGCAAGGCTTGGGCCACGCTCTTCTGAATGGACAGACACACACTAACATTCGCTATATTTACACATAGATATTACATTTACCTGTAAACAAGCACAAAGTAGTTCACATGCTGATCCAAACTTAGTTTTCTTTAAGTAATCTGATTACATGTTGCCTACCAATTTTGCTCAGACAAAATAGCATTCCTCAGACAGTGTTCTGAGTAGTCAGTCAGTAGCCAGGAATTCTTCTGTTTGTTAATGGAGACTGGACCTTTCAGTAAAAACCACTGGACACTGAACTTGGGTATAGGGTGTATGCCTTGCTAGGGCCTTGCATCCATTTGTGTGAGACTAGGAGGCGCTCCTAAAATATTTAGATAAAATATTAGATAATCCAAGGTTCTTGAACATCAATACTTTCAGTAAAAATTGCTTTCTGATGCTTACTGCAGTAACTCTCAACAATCTCTGATACTGATAACAGATAAATGAGGAGCTAGTAGGAGTGCTGGAAACAGCTCCTGGGGTACAAATCTCCAAGCAGGTCATCAGTACTACCAAAGATGTGGTACTGTCTTAGTCAGGGTTTCTATTCCTGCACAAACTTCATGACCAAGAATAAGTTGGGGAGGAAAGGGTTTATTGAGCTTACACTTCCATGCTGCTGTTCATCACGAAAGGAAGTCAGGACTGGAACTCACGCAGGTCAAGGAGCAGGAGTCAATGCAGAGGCCATGGAGGGATGCTGCTTACTGGCTTGCTTGCTTCTCCTGGCTTGCTCAGCTGGCTTTCTTATAGAGCTCAAGACTACCAGCCCAGGAATAGTACTACCCACAAGGGGCCCTCCACCGTTGATCACTAATTGAGAAAATGCCTTACGCTGGATCTCATGGAGGCATTTTCTCAACTGAAACTCCTTTCTCTGTGGTAACTCCAGCTTGTGTCAAGTTGACACAAAACCAGCACAGTGACCTTTCCCAATCCTTCATGTGTAAATCCTAAACCTTTGCTGATGTCTTCTGGAGTCAGTTGCAGCTGTCGTAAGAAAAGTACCTTCTCACATACCTATACAATAGTGATAAAGTATTCACAGCACTCACATGGGATAAAGACCTTGTAAAGACCTTGGCATATGTGCCGCCTACACACCTGTGCTGCCACCAGTGGGCTAGGGAACATAGTACTAATCTAACTTTACTCTTTATTTTCTGTTCTGTGTAATGTGCGGGTGACGTTTTCCAACAGGGACTCACGAGACCACATTCAAAACTAAGATCCTGTTTTGTTAAAGAGACAACTCAAACCTGAATAAAATAACCAATGTGTTACAAGCTTTTTGAGAGCAGAAAAGTAGGTTTGCATCTTAGACCAAATCATAGCATTAGTGTGTCACGTATTAACAAATCATGTATGGAACATTTGTTGCATGCCAGACACCAGCAATCACTTCATGTAATTTATTCTGTTACGAAAGGAAGCTAAAGGTAATGTTGACTTGGGCCTGGGTCTGGATTGACTGAGCCATGCTCACTGCCTGGTAGATTCTCTGGTTAACTTGTGAAAGAGCTGGCCTGGAGGCTGGTGCCCTTGAAATCAGTTTGTAGTTTGGTTGTTTCAGATAGAATGTTGTTAAGTCACCCGTTAAATTCTATATGGATTTTAAACCACATCCAACTGATTTCAGGAGGGCGATTTTTAGTCTAAATGAAGTCAGTAAGAAAATGCAGCTGTGTCAGTACAAACATATAGTTCCTGAGCCAGAGACTTGCTGGCCAGGCTAGCAGTGTTGTTTGATGCCAAGAACCCATGTCTTGTACATTTTATAAAATATTAAGCAAAGTAATACACCATTTTTAAAAAACTGGGATGAAATGACTTGAGGGGAATGGTTTGGGTTTTGGGCAAACAAACCATCAATGTCCAAAGCTGCAAATTTAAAAGGGCTAACTCATGGTCACCACTATAATTCACCTTTTGTTTTTGACAGTGTTGAAAGATTTGCTAGGCAAATGCTCTACTACTGAGCTATAGCCCTAGGCCCAGCTTTCTTCTTAAATGTAAACAGGATGCTATGTTTCAAATGTTGGGTCAGCTTTTGTATTAAATCATTAACTTGATCTGAAATTTTAATCGACACTTTGGTAAAGGAAGTGGCACACCTGAGTTGCTTCTTAATGAAGCCGATGGGCAAATCTAGCAAAATATCCAAGAGTCAGGATTTAGAATGTACTAAAATCTTTATTCCTTATAAAGCTCCATTCCTTCTATCTACTTATCAGACTCTTCACCTGCCAGGCCTAGCCACAGACAGCCAAAGGTCATAGGAATATGTCACCTGCCAGGCCTGGCCACAGACAACCAGAGGTCATAGGAACATGATCTAGACTTTCAGCCAGGGACAAGAACCTGAAGGGATTCGTACAATGACCTGCTGAAGTAATTGGCACCAAGGCTTGTCTCTTTCTGATATAAAAGTTGGGATAGACTAAGCATTGTGGCACATCCTTATAATCCTGGCTGCAAGCTGTGAAGGGCAGCCTGGGCAACATATTGAGATCTTGTCGGGAGAGAGAGAGAGAGAGAGATGAAGAAGGAAGAGGAGGAGGAGGAGGGAGAGAAGGAGGAGGAAGAGGAGGAGGAGGAGGAGGAGGAGGAGGAGGAGGAGGAGGAGGAGAGGGCATATAATTGGTAGAATACTTCCTTACCCTGCAAGCATTAGGTTAATCCAAAAGTGCCTAAGTTTTAAGACGGGCAGGGCCATTGCCATCTAAGGACAAAGAAAAGGTTGAAGTGTTGCAAGTTGACCATTTCAGTTTGGGATTGGCCGTGTTACCTTTAGTCCTCTGCAGAGAAATGTGATTGTAGATAGATAGGAGGTGGAGGTGGGGAGCAAGACTAGCAGTACTGACTGACCTCTCTTTATTTAACAACATTTTTAAAAAAGTGCTTCATTTCCAAACATGGGTAGAGTGAAGGTATTTTTCCACTGGTTTTCTCCTTCTTCTTCTTCTTCTTCTTCTTCTTCTTCTTCTTCTTCTTCTTCTTCTTCTTCTTCTTCTTCTTCGTTTTGGTTTTTTGAGACAGGGTTTCTCTGTGTAACCCTGGCTGTCCTGGAACTCACTCTGTAGACCAGGCTGGCCTCAAACTCAGAAATCCGCCTGCCTCTGCCTCCCAAGTGCTGGGATTAAAGGCGTGCGCCACCACGGCCCGGCTCCACTGTTTTTCTTCTTGAGAACTGAACTAAGCTAAAATCAGTTAAGGAGAGTGACTATTTTGATTGCAAAGAAACAACACAGACTTGGAGAGCCTTTTAGAAAACAAGTCTAGCTACCACCTTCTTAATTTCACACTTTTATCATAAGCCTAAAATATTGCTACTCCCTTTGATCATAACAGGCAATTAACCCTTAATAAATGAATACATATATTTTCTAAATAGTTCATTCGAGTTATTGGCATTCACAAATTACTGCATGTCCAGGCTCCAAAGATCACTCAGACCCACTGACATCACACAGGTCAAGTCTGAAACTAGGACTGAGAACTGTGCTTGAAGTCATGGTTAGAACAAAGAATGACATCAGTGAACAGCTATGTAAGAGCTGCCACCTCAAACTGATAGAGAATTTAAAATGAGGTAACTGGAAATTTATTTCATTCGAAAAATACCAGAGTATTTAGAGACCAGTGTGTAGCTCAGTGGTTAAGGTAGCCTAGCATACACAAGGCCATAGATTCAGTCCTCAGTCCTGTATACATAGAAGAAAATAGAGCTGACATCTAATAATTCTAATATTAAACATGTAGATGAGTGTGGGTGAACAGGGGAAAGAAGAAGAAAAGACAGGAAGGTGGGGGTCGACTCATGGATGTTAGAAGTGTAGAGCCACATGCATCAAGAAATGAGGAGGAGGAGGAAAACAGGATATCTTGATTTAAATATCCATCAATGAACAAATGATTTAACATGCAATATGTATTATATAATATAATGTAGTTAATGTCACAGTGCACTCCAAAAATAAAGTTGTAGATGCTCTGAGAGCGGAAAGAGAGAGGAGAGAGAGAGAGAGAGAGAGAGAGAGAGAGAGAGAGAGAGAGAGAATTAAGCATTATTCAGCCTTTGCTGCTACATGGATGGAAACATTATGCTAGGTGAAAAAGCCAGATATAAAAAGACAAATATTGAGCCAGAAAGATGGTTCAGCAGGTAAAAATATTTGCCACTAAATCTGATGGTGACCTGAATTCCCTTTCTGGAAACTACATGGTGGAAAAAGAAAAGCAACTCCCCCAAGTTGTCCCCTGATCTCCCTGTGTACACTGTGCTATACACACACACATACACACACACACACACACTAATTTTAAAAATAAAATTTTAAAGTCAAATATTGAATCTTCCACTTATATGAAGTATGTGGAACTGTCCAAGTCCAAAAGTAAATAGTGGTTTCCAGGGCCGGGTGAGCGGGTGTGTGTGTGTGTGTGTGTGTGTGTGTGTGTGTAGTGTGTAACAGGGTGTTACTGTTAACTAAATGCAAGGTCTCAGGTCAAGGCTGACAGTGAGGCTCTGGGGATATGACTGTAGCGAATGCTTTGCAGTCATGTCAGTGTGGTTAGTACCATTTTATATCCTTAAAATGTTCAAGTGGTAAATGCTTTGGCAGGTGCACTTAGGCAAATTAAAAGGTCACCATGCAATTAGAATAAATTTTCCAGTCCTCAAACTTGATTTGTTCTGCGACCCCAATGACCATGAGATCTTACCACAAGGGCTGTTTTCAACTTCCCTGAGAAAACTTCAGGTCACATAAACTTTAAGAATGACATGTGTTCGCATACTTTCTATACAGTGAAGAACAAAGTGTTTGTAGTTAAGCGTACAAATGGCTACCTGCCTTTTGCTGCTCAATTCACTCCTAGTGTACACATTGTCTGCACAGAACAATCTAGACTTTAGCTTCTACAGCAAGCATAACTTTACCCATGCTCATTCCCAGCTCCTAGGGGTCTGGAGGGTAGGGGGCCTTTACACGAAGGAGCAGACCATGCCTGGCCCTGGGCTTTCTGAGTGTCCCAGAGAGGCAAGGGGCTCTGGCCTGTGGAGTTTGTGAGGCTGGATAGCAGGTTAGCTTCCTTTTGCTGGCTGGGTCTTCAAGGGCTGGACCACATGGAACACTTGTTAACCCTGTGGAAATCGGGAAGCAAGGACTCTCTTCTCCTTGCATACTCAGACTCAAGAGAGAGGGGGAGAGATTTGAGAAGCCGGAAAAGGTCATGCTCATTGTTTTCATGCTGACTGTGTTTTGTGAATCCAGGAAGGAATTTAAAAACTGTATCTCTCTGCTGAAACGGAAGATTCTGATACATGAATATATAGTAACCTATTGGTGATCCTTTAGACTAATGATTTAATTGTTATGAAGAAGATATTTTTGTATCAAAATTACCTGCTGAATTTTAACAGTAAACACAGGTGGATAATTAGTTCGAGATTAACTTTAAGAATAAAGGCACAAGGAAGGAAGACAAGAGTGGGTGGGTGGATGGATGGGGGATACCCCCATAGCCGCAGGGGGAGGGGGAGGGAATGGGGAGGTTCCAAAGGGGAGATCTGGAAAGGGGGAAACATTTGAAATGTAAATAAAGTAGGAAAAAACAATTAAAAAAAAAAAAAAAAGGTGCTTTGAACCCGCATGCTTGCTCAGGACACGTCTTCAATATCCTATGAAACCTAGACTGTGTTTTTGCTCCTCTCCTCTCTCAGCAAAGTGAGGATCCATTTCTAGCATAAGGAAGCTTTTTGACACTGTGAGCTATTCTGAGGGGAAAATGTGTGACTTACCAATGCTGTCAAATGAAATACGTATTGCCAAATGGTACTGGTTGACCACACACATCCTGGGTCACATTCTACATGTTTATTAGCCCTCAGGCCCAAACAAGGCAAGGGTGTAGAGAGAGAGAGACACCAGCTGATCACTCTGGAATCAACACTCCAGAAGCCCACATATGCTCCAATAAACATATTTAAGATTATAGGTAACCTTCTCACAGAACCACACAATGGTCTTTTTAATAATAAAATACCTCTTCCAAACTCTGGAGAGAGAGGTATATTCTTGCCAATGCTGACACATTCTTTTGTTACTGTTTTGCCAGTGGCTGAGCACATTGACATGGACTTAGCCTTGTTAGGATCACCATGACTTTAACCTGCAGACACTCTGGAACAAACCTCTGTAGAGTCAGAATATGAACACATAACTAAAGATAAAAGACTCCTTTTGTATAGCTCATAAGGCAAAAAACAATGTGTGGGAACACACATGCAGCATCGGATCACATCCCCACCAGGCCTGTCCAGGTCCAAGGGAGCAGGAAAGAGCCTTTCTACCCAGCCATACCACCCTGCAGAAACAACTGTCGTGGAGATTATGGTGGAAGCCCACACGGAGCCTGGACAGACACAAAAGCTGATTTGGAATCAGCTATGAGGACTTGGAACCTTAGGTACTCTTTGTATGACATCGGCACATGGTGCGATCCTTAAGTCTTAGTTGCTTTGTGGATAAAGGGTATAAGAAGTCACTCCTGTAGAGTGTATCATTGTAACTCATTGTGTATATCATTGTGCTCACTGGTTACCATAGTAACCTTCCTTAATCATTACTACTCAGTGAGGCATTATGATCCCATTTCACAGATGAGGAGTCTGCTCAGAGGAGCTGTTGAGCTTCCTGAACTCACACAGCAAATTGAGGAAGGCAAACTTGGTCTCTATCTTCAGTACATTCTGGCTCCTAGGAATCATTTATTTGCCAAATAGAAATAGATTTAAATGTTTCCCAATAGCTAAAGTATGATGCAAATGTGTAAGTCTTTATACTATACCAGTGAATAAAGCAGAACTCAGCAAGGTCTAATGTTCACAGTGCTTGTTGGGATCATATCCAATTAAACATTCCACAAGGCAAGTGGGTGAAGACAAGTCAGGACTTGCATAAACCTTTCATATATCAGTTACTACCTTGAAGAGGGAGGGGAGAAAGGAAATTATCCAAACACTAATCTCTTGACATTGAAACATGTAGTACAGTATGTTGTGTAAGCCATGAAAAATAAACTTTATTTGTTGAAAATAGATATATTTTTAAAAAAACTTATTAGGAAGTAAACTAAAAGAAATGAGGATCATTTTTCATTCTTATTGGTTCATTGCTGGACATTTTGCTTTTTTATTAAAAATTGATTTTTTAAAAAAAAAAATACAAAATACAATATATTCTGATGATGGTTTTCCCTCTCTCCATTCCTCCCAGATCTTCCCCCACCCACCCAAATATTTCTTTCATCTTTCATTGGGATACAAACAGGCATCTAAAACATAATAACTGTAAAATTAGATAAAAGAAAACCAAGCAGGGGCTGGAGAGATGGCTCAGAGGTTAAGAGCACTGGCTGCTCTTCCAGAGGTCATGAGTTCGATTTCCAGCAACCACATGGTGGCTCATAACCATCTGTAATGGGATCTAATGCCCTCTTCTGGCACGCAGGTATACATGCAGACAGAGCACCCGTATGCATAAAATAAATACAATTTAAAAAAAAAAAAAGAAAGAATTCTCTTTAGCTGGGCAGTGGTGGTACATGCCTTTAATCCCAGCACTTGGGAGGCAGAGGCAGGCAGATTCGAGGCCTGAGTTCGAGGCCAGCCTGGTCTACAGAGTGAATTCCAGGACAGCCAGGGCTATACAGAGAAACCCAGTCTCGAAAAACCAAAAAAAAATAAGAAAAGAAAAGAAAAGAAAACCAAGCAAATATTAATAGGAGAGAATAAACAGACAGAAGGGAAAACAAACAAACAAAAAGCTCAAGAAAAGCATGCAGATCAGAGATGCACATTGACACACATAGAAATCCCATAAAAACACAGAACTAGAAACCATAATATAGGGGCATAATACAGATGGCTCAGCATTTAAGAGCATTGGCTGCTCTTCCAGAGGTCCTGAGTTCAATTCCCAGCAACAACATGGTGGCTCACAACCATCTATAATGGGATCTGATGCCCTCTTCTGGCATGTAGGTGTACATGCAGATATATATGTATACACACACACACACAAACACACACACACACACACACACACACACACACACACGCAAAGGACCATAAGGGAAAAAATACAAAGCCCTGACTAGGCATTCTGAGACAAAGCACCTCCAAAAATGCCACTGAGTACCTTTTGTGCTGGCCAGTTATTGCTGTGCATGTTGTCTAGCCTCAAGAGTGGTTTGTATCCCAGTTTGTACAGTCCACTGGAGAGAACTAATTTTTCACTTGCAAACCATTATTGGCTGGAGAGAGCGTCTAAGTTAGGGACATGGGCTCGTGTCCACTTCCCTCTCAGCTCTAGGACCCCATCAGGTCCAGACCTCTGCAGATTCCATGCAAGCTGCCACCGTTTCTGTGAGTTCATATGTGCACAGATCCTGCTGTTTTTAGAAGGTCTTGTTTCCTTAGGATCCTCCATCCACTCCGGGTCTTAAAATCTTTTCCACCTCCTTTCCACATGGTTCCCTGGGCCTTGAGGGGAGAGATTGAAGGAGACTTTTTATTTAGGGCCAAGTATTCCAAGGGTTCCCATTCTGTATATTGTCTCTTTGTAGCTGTGCGTCTCTGTATTTGTCCCCATCCACAGCAGAGGGAGCTTCTCTCAAGATGGCTGACATAGGGATACATCAGAATGCTAGAGATCTGGAAATGACTTAGTAGTCAAAGAATGGGAAACAGTGTTCTTCACACGCTTCTCTCCTGTATGTACTCCTCAGAAATTAATTCAAACCAAGAACAGCTAGGTTCCCGACAGTTGGCAGCTGACAACTCCGTTAAAAACAGAAAGTCGTATTTAAAGTTGCAGAATTACACAGACGGGAAAGCGTTTCCGCCCCTTTTTATTTAGCATACTTCTACATGTCTTACAATCCACTGATATTTATAATACATACATTGCTTAGAATTTCAGCTACTGGGGTTGGGGGGAGCTACTCATTGAGCTGGTGCTTTGTGAGTCAGCTTGAAAACCTACTGTGCAGATTGCCTGATTCACTCTGGGGTCCCGTCATTCTTCCTTTGAGCCAGAGCAAAGCATCTCATAAAATAGAACTGATTGTCCATCATCACAGTGAATCATAATGACATGAGACTCTGTGGTCCCACTGCCCTCATCCTCAAACATCATCATGGGCAATTTGTTACTTAGTTCATTCTGTGTGCATTTCACAGAGTCCCCCCCTCCCCCACGCATGGCTAGAGACATCATCACCCAATGACTCATGCTTGTGATTCGTGATTCCTATGTGAATTGGCACCGATTCCATCTTCTGGGACCATGTTTTGTCTGTCTCAGAACATATTCAGGAGATTTTAATAAAGTTCTGGATTTTGCTTATTTTATTCTTTCTAAAAAGGAACAAACAAAAACAATAACAACAAAACCTCTCCCGGGTTCCATGCAGTAACTGAAGTCACCTGCTATGATTTGTCTACTCTTCCTAAAGATGTGACACTTTTCACACTTGACACTTCAAATGTTTTTAATTCTTTTTGAAGAATCTTAGAACTGCCAAAGATGCTTTTGGTGAAATGTGTGCTTGCAGGCTAATTTTGCAGAAGCATATAAATTAATGTTTAATAATTTTGTGCAATGGTATTTACATTTTTATGAAAAAAAATGGGTAGATTCTAGGCAAAATTTTAAAACAGCAGACAAACTCTGCATCTCAAAGGAAATCATGCAAATCTGAATGACTAGTTTCAATATCAATAATGACATTTCAATATCTTTAACATAGACATTTCTTTTAAATTGGCTAGAGTGGCCTGTGGATTTACACTGGATCATAACCAGTCTTAGTGTATGGTTTGAATGATGTCACTTCCTTCCTCACTAATTGCCAACTTTTCCAGCACATCCCACCAAGTTACACACTAACTCCAAGAGTCTCTACTGATACCTTTATGAGTTTGACATTGGTTGAAAGAAATCTGGTGTTCTTCAAAACTTCTTCTTGAATGACTTACTCACCAAGAAAGTGGGTAGTGTACAGATTTTAACTCACAGTCCTCATCTCTAGCAGACTCAGGCCAATGCTGCTGGTTTATCTTGACCACATCTTTTACACGTGTGCATGTATATGTGATGCTTCTGTATGATATGTATGTGTGTGCACATGGAGGTCAGAGACAGTTTCAAGTGTCGGTCCTTGTCTTCCACCGTGTTTTTCATTGTTCATTGAGACAGTTATCTGGCTACAAACTTTCAAGAATTATTTTGTCTCTGACTCCCATCTTCTTATAGGAGTAGGGGGATCACAACTGGCTTTGAGTCCTCAGGATCTGAACTTAGACCTGTGACAACCAATTTACTCATTAAGCAGTCTCACCCACCCAAGCTTCACATTTCTAGGAGCAAGCATTTCTAAGACAACTTCTGGCTACGGCTTAAATACAGAACCATATTGATGTTAAACTGTTTTAAAGGAAGGGGGAGGGGGGCAGAAGAAAACTCAGGGTAAGAATAAGAAAGCGAGTGAAAAGAAATGCTATTTTGAGGAGCAGTGAGTGTCCTACTTCCACCAGAGTTACCACAAAGTTGCACAGCCACTGCTGACATTATAGGACCCAGAGGAGGGCACAGGAGTTTAAGTTTTAATGAGTGTCTTCTGTGCAACCTGTAGCCTCATGCACTGTTACATGTTCACATAGAGAGAGATGTAACATCGCAGGAAAAGCATGTACTTAAGAACTGACTAGTGTATCTCAGCAGGATGGAAGAAGTTATTGTGATTTATCTGGTTCCTGGGGAATCACTAGAGTTAGTGTGGTGGAGTTTTAGACACTATCTTTTAGGACATGATCACGGGGAATGCAGTTTCTTTTCTTTTTCTTTTTGGAGTTTATAAGATGTGACTGTGTAGTAGTTTCTCAAAATTCTTCAGCTAGAGCTTTACTAGGCTCAGGGATGCAAATCAGTGCATCAGAGCACACCACTGACAGTATGTTACAATGACTGCTCAAAGAAGATAGTGTGAGTTGATGTTTGATTTGGGCTCATTAATAATGTATTGTCATCAAGTGGTCTGGTGGTTTGAATGTGAATGACCCTCATAGGTTCATAGATTTGGATGTTAGGAAGGAAGGAGGGAGGGAGGGAAGGAGGGAGGGAGGGAGGGAGGGAGGGAGGAAGGGAGGGAGGGAGGAAGGAAGGGTTGGTGAGAAGACTAAGAGGAAAGATGAGTATTATATAAGACTATATAACCCAGTTACTGAAACACAGTTTAGTATAGGGCAACTCCAGGGAAGAAAATACAAGCTTGGGTATTATCTCACGGATGGTATGTAGTGCGTGCTGCCTCTTATGCTCACTGGCTGGTTGATTTGTTTTGAGACAGGGTCTCCATTCTCCAAAGTCCTCTTTTATTAGGCTCAGAGATACAAATCCCTGCATCCATGCATGAAAAGCGCATGCTAAGACAATATACCGATAATGACCTCACAAGCATCTTACCTCTGCTTCCTATGAGCTGAAGTAGAAGCATGGACCCCTGCGCCCGGCCACTTATACATTAGGGTACAATAGGTTAGAACTATTCTCACATGAGATTTCTTACCCAGTGAAAGTTTTATTTGAAAAGATTTCTTAACCACTGTCCTGATGAGATTCTAAAGATGAGCAATTATGCTTGGTTTTCTCTAAACTCTTACAGCTTGGTTTGTTGTAGTTGTGGTTTTACAGTACTTGGAGCTGAACCTACAACCCGAGTATCTTCCTTTAAAGCAGGGATTCTCAACCTTCCTAATGCCGCGACCATTTAAAGATGTTTTTCATGTTATGGTGACCCCTCAACCATAAAATTATTTTTGTTGCAACTTCACAGCTGTAAGTTTGCCACTGTTGTGGATTGTAAATATTTTTGAAGATAGAGTTTTGTCAAAGGGGTTGCGACACACAGGCTGAGAACCACTGCTTTAAAGAAATTATCTTATATACACGCTACTGTCATTTCCCACCAGTCTTATTGCCATTGTTAACTGTATCTATCAGCGATAGTTAGGATTTTACCCAAAGTTAAGTGTTGTAGATACTTTTCTGTTGCTGTGATAAAGTACCATGATCAAGATAACTTATAAAAGAAAGCATTCAATTTAGCTAATGGTTTCAGGTTAGAGTCCATGATGGTAGCACAAAGGAACATCTTGATCCATAACCACAAGACAGAGACACAGAGAGAGGGAGGGAGGGAGAAAGGGAGGGAGGGAGGGAGATTGGGAAAGTTAGGAATAGCACCCCTCTCTTCAATCCTCAAAGCCCATTGCCTTAGTTAGAGTTATTATTGCTGCGGAGAGATCCTATGACTTCAGCAACTTATAGAGGAAGGCATTTAACTGAGGATCTGCTTACAGCTTCAGAGGGTCAGCACATGATCGTCATGGTAAGGACCATGGCGGCAGGTAGGCAGGCAAGCATCATGCTGGAGCAGTAGGTGAGAGCTCAGCTTGGCAGGTGGGGGGGGCATGGGATTTTAAAACTTCAAAGCCCACCCCCAGTGACACACCCTCTCTAACAAGTCCACACCCCCTAATCCTTCCGGAACATTTCCACCAACTGGGACCGAACAGTGAACCATATTCTTCTGAGGGGGCTATTATTATTCAAATCACCACAACAAGAAAATTGCAAAACCAAAAAACTTTCTTGAAGTATGTTTAGGTGGCATTACAGATGGCAGTGTGCTTTGATTTCTGGACTATTCCTTTCTTTTACAGAAAAATATGTCTTCGCTCAACCACTATTTGTTTATGAGAAAGGAGAACACAATTTTAAGGTAAGATCAAGATATTTTGGTTCTAATAAGTAATACTTTAAGGAGGTATTTACACTAAGATATGGTGGCCGCACAAGTGTGTCTAGTTCTCCACAGACTGTTCATGTAGTGGGGATTCAGGGACGTCAGATTGGTTGAAATCTCTTTAAAAAAGAGAGATTAAAGCACTTTATCTAGAGCGATATGCTTATTTTTAGAATGACTTTAAAAGGTGGAGAGACAGAAAAAGATTAGGACGGTTAAGACTGCCTTTGTTGCTCACTATCAAAAGAGCCGGAAACTGGGTAATAAAACGCTCTAGCATGCAATTGTGATACTAGTTTGAAGGGCTTAAAGATTCTAGGTGATGCTGAAGCATCACCCTGGAACAATGGGAGCTGGAGGATCAACTGTGCCCATCTTGTTACAGTTTTCATTCTTACATGCAGTCATTAATGAGCAACTCACATGATAAACTAAAGAAAGCTCAACTTCACTCCAGATCAAGCATTGCAGAATCCTGAGAGAAGGTGCCAATAAAATCAAATCAAATCAAATCAAATCAAATCAAATCAAATCTGCATTTAAAACAGATGTTTAGAAATGGTTCTATAGTCGTTGAAATCTGTAACCACTGGGCTAGGTTTCTCTGTTGACATGTTCTCGGTGAGGCCATGCTGGGTTGCTTTGTCCTTGTGAGCTGTGAAGCTCTGGCTCCTGAAAATTCTCTCAATACAGAAGCAAGGTGGAATATTGATGCAAAAACAAAATAGTCAGTTTTTACTGGGAGTTTTATGTCTTTTCAGAGACCTGCAGAGGACAGCCTGGACGAAACAGCAGAGCTTGGTAATGAATTACATTCTGGTTTGCACAGCACTAACCTCAATCTTTATTTATTTATTTAAAAAGGCAAGCAAACACAAGCATTTGGACTTGTGGCGCAGACTCTATGAAATTTAATGGTTTTCCTTGTTTTTGAAAGATGGCAGGCAGGTACCCGAGAACAGTAATGTGAGTGCATAGCCTCTGGGATTTTCTGCAGAACTTCGAAATGTGTATAGTTTCCTGCAGAAGACTCATTTCTACCTGTTCCATGCTAATATGAGTCACCTGTAGGCCTATACTCACCTTAAGATCCCTAATATTTAATTCTGGGCTTCAAGAGTCAGCACATTATAAAACACTGACTTAAGCACATAAGGATTGATTATCCTTCCACGCTGTGTGCTATTTTAAACAATGTTACCATTCCTATTAAATGTCTTTCAGAATTCACTGGTTTCTCGAGGAAGCGTGTAAGGTCTTCATCTGTCACGCTTCATACTACAGATTCTCAGTCTCTAGGAGGTACGTATAGTTTTGGCTATTATGCTGAATGTAAAATTATTATTATTATTATTATTGTTGTTGTTGTTGTTATTATTATTAAAATACTTTTCTACCTGGCCACTTAAAAGTAAGCACCTACAAAATAAAAACATGCTGGCACTTTAAGAACTTTATTACAAATCCTTCTCTGAGCCAGTTGAGAACACAGTTTGACCATCCGCCCATTATCAACATACCCCAGTGCTCCTCTGCTCAATGTGTTTAACAGCCTTCAGGCTTTGCAAAGCAGCAATTTATGTACATATATCTACACCCACTATGAGTTCACAGGTGGCGTTTTGTGCTTAACAGAATGTCTAATACATGGTCAGCATTCAAGGAATATTTACTGAGTTGAATGAAAATAAAGTTAACTTATGATCACCAGAGTCAGTCTCTGTTTTGGTTGATAAAAATTGTTTCAAAAAATTGTTTAAATTGGGGATCTGAATTTTTCTCCAAACAACAGAATTCCAGTAAAACTAGACCAAAGACTCACTTCCTTAATGACCTGCATTTGCAATCTGCTTTTAGTGGCAGCCTTGTCGAAGACTTGCCTGAGGTCCTTGTCATTCACTGATGTCCCAACCTTCCCTCCCTCCAGGCCAGGTAAGGACAGACTCCTAGAACCTCGATCCTGACACTCTGAGGCCTCAGAAACCAATCTTATCACTGATGAGTTTTCATTCTTGGACATCCTAAGATTCCAATTAAGCAACAACCCAGAGACACGTCATAGTTAAGCACGCAAGAAGGCTATCTTACAAATTTCACAATTCCAGACAGTGTAGTTTATTTTTGGCAAAAAGTTTAAACTTGGCAAATTTTAGGACTTCATATTTGAAATAAACAGATGCCTACATTTAAAAAGGAATTCTGTTATGCACTGCACGCTGTGTCAGTTGGGAATTTAGTTTGCCTTCTTTCTATATCACAGGTCTTCGGGAATTCTCTTCATAATAAATAGGTCTTACAGACTTTGTGCCATAAGCATTACTTTATGGGAGGCAAATCTACAAGATAAAAATGGGTTTCTTTCTTTAGTTAGTACTGTCTACAAATATAGCTTATATCGTATTCAAACTATAACCATGCTTTTGAACCATGTCCTAAGGCTTGGAATATGACTCTGAGTTGAACTAATGAAAATGCTATTTTTATTTACTTGGAATTCATAATGCTTTGCCAATTAAATGATTTTATCATGATGACATATTTTGTACAAGGAAATGATTGGCACTGTCTTCACATTAAACAGTGACTTACATTCTTGGGTATTTTTATTTGTACTGAACAATCAACTGCATTTTCCAGTGTTCATTACTATAAAATTTATTTGCTATCTATCATCTATCTATTAATCATGTATCTATCGTCTACCGATCCATTTATCTATCAATCATCTATCTATATTTATCTGTCTATCAATCATCTACCTATCTACCACCTATCATCTACTTCTTTTTGATTGATTATTACCTACCTAAGAACTGCAGTTTCCAAACCAATGAGTCCATATTAATAACAGTGATTACTATCATAACTGTGCAACAGTGTATCAGACACTTTCCAGTCACAGAAGAGACACCTCTTAGTTCAATTGACTTTCAGAACCCACACGGCAAGTTGTATAAGGGAAATGGGAGAAGGCTAATCCCAAAGGCAAAACATTCTATTTTACTACATTTCTGTGTAAAGCAAAGGGATAGCTTTACTTTATCTATGTAATTATGTCATCTTTAAAAATCACATACACAAAGGATGACCATACTGGAGGACACTAATCAGTAAGCAGCATTTCTAATGTATGCTCTGCAGAATCATAAATGCTGTTGGAAATGAGCAAATGGTACAATTTATGTCCCATTTGTTGTTGGTTTCAAGTAATACAGATAATAAAGACTACTAAATCCGACTTTGGCTAGAGCAGCAATTCCATTCTGACATCATCATCTAAAGAAGTGCTTCTTATTCTCTTGTTGACTTCATTAGTTAGATGCTTGGCCACTGCAGTATCAAGGAAATTGCCTCCCTTTGAAAAGTTCAGAAATCCTATGCTGGTAGCAGACCAATCAAACCCAGAAACATCTAGAGGAAAATAACCGGACATCTTTGATAGCATAGTTTGGTTTTTGTTACTGTGACAAAACACCGAGAAGAAACAACTTAGAAGAGGAAGGGATTGTTTCACCTTTCAATTTATAGTCTTCCATGGAGGGAAGTCATAGCAGGAACCCGGAGGCCAGAACTGAGGCAGAGACAGGGAGTTAGGGGATGGGGTGGGGGTGGGGGGTGCTGAGGCTGAGTCCTGGCTTATTCTCTAAGGCATGCTCAGCTTGCTTCTTTCAATAACCGGGACCACTTGCCCAGGTGCGGCACTGCCCAGAGAGTGCTGGACTCTCTTGGCATCAATAATCAATCAGGAAAAGGTCCCCACAGACTTGCCTAAAGGCCTATTTTACGTAGGTATTTTTTTCAATTGATATTCCCTCTCCTAAGATGGCTCTAGCTTGTGTCAAATTGACAAACAACAAACAAATTAATTCACTCACGAAGTAATCAGCATAGTTGCCATCTTTAATTCTCTCCTGAGTATCATTTTTAAAAGATGTGAAGGATTTGTAGCATTCTATGCACACAGGATTCATTATCACTTCAGGGTTTGTAATCTGCAAATTTCTTATGGCACACTATTTAATTATCATAAATAAGATTACCTCTTCTATCAAAGGTCTAATTTTAGATTTTTGAGAATCGAGCAGAAGTAGGTAGCAAATCTCGCCTGGCAATCCCATTTACTAGGACTAACCCTCCAGTGAGCACGACTTTCTAGCGGTGTTAGCGCCAATAGCGACATCTACTGGTGATTCCTAAGCAGGCCTTTTCTTCAAAGTGTAAACTTTGACAGACTTCAAAGTTTTTTTAATTTTTTTTTCTTATAGTGAGGAAAAACAATGTTTTTATGACATCACGTCTGCTGCAAAGGAATGCTGACATGAACAATGTAGAGCAAGGTATGAATCTTCAGTTTCAAGAACCCCTGAAATTCTATATCTCATCATCTATTACTTACATCCACCCATCCATCCATCTGTCCGTCCGTCCGTCCATCCATCCATCCATCCACTTACTTTGGAAGGGAAATTGTGTTAAAACTTAGAAGAACAACAGGTCAGGCAAGCTATATAACCCCCGAAGCTGCGTGGAGAAGAGAGGGGGACATGCCATTGAGGCTGGCATGAAGGTCAGACACCTGGTGGATGAGCTGCCTGGTGGGTGGCGTAACGAAAGAGTAAGGAAGCTCGGAACATTAGCGGAAACCCAGAGTTTCAAGGGAGGCATATGTAGAGAAAAGATAGAAATAAATAAACAACCTTTAAGGTTTTCTAAATAATTTAGAAAAATAAGCAGACTAGTGGCCTTGCATGGCTGCGGTCTATAGCTTCTGTTTACCACGCATATTTTACTGTCTCCCTCTCCCCCTCTTTCTGTGTGTGAGAGTGTGTGTGTGTGTGTGTGTGTGTGTGTGTGTGTAGGTAGGACAGAGTAACAGAAACTGAAGGATAAAAATATTTGGGTAGATAAGCCACGTAATCAAAAGAAACACTTATTTGGCAAAAGCTAGGCAAAAATGTGAGTAGCGGGCAATTCATAGACTGTGCTGATTTGAGGTCCGAAAACTCAGTTGTGATGTTCTTTTAAAAGCATCGTTTAAAAATAGGGTCAAAGAAGCATTTCACTAACCTTTATTGATCTTTTCGTTTTGCTCTCTCAAGGTCCCCCGGTGAGACCTTCGGAACATGTTCTAAGACCCGCTGTTCTGCAGCCGTCTCAAACTCAGAGCTGTCAAAAAGTAGGCACAACATTTGTGCCCGGTGCATCGAAATCTTGCAAAACTAAGAAAAATGCGGAGCACGAGGTAAGAAAAATCCCCAGTGACAGAAGCCAAACTGAAACGTTCTTGGTAATTTTGTGAAGTGAGAGAGTGCTCCCCGGACCAGATTTTGTGGTTGCTGTCACTCCCAAGTGGAAAAACTATGCAGCAAGCAGTGGGAACTCGTGAGCATAGTAGGAATGCCAGAATGATGACAGTATAAAACGCTGGAGGCAATGAGATGGGTTAGGCCGGAACTTGTAGTCAAGTAATGTGTGTGTGTGTGTGTGTGTGTGTGTGTGTGTGTGTGTGTCTGCATCCCCAGCTGTCCAAGATTGTGAAGTTTTGCCAGCTTAGTTCACACCAGACACAACTTCACGGATAACAGCAGCAAAGATTCTAAACACAGAGTAACGGTGGGTGGGGTAGGGGAGCTTGACAGCTTCCAGAGACAGGTAAGAAGTCTCGCTTCGGAACACAGAAAGGTCTGAATCCCTGACTGCAAGCTTTCCTAAGGCGAGAGCCTTTGTGTGGGGCATGCAGATGTGGGGCTCCAGAATGTTCTGTGGTTGCAGCTTTAGCTGTGGTACTCAGGAGGAATGGGGCACAGCTTAGGTGGTTGGAATCTGAGTTATTCCATCAGCCGTTTGTCTTCAAACGCTTGAGATTGTTTAACTGGTTTGGTTTACTCTGAATACAATGACATAACAAACGGAAGTGAAATATATCAGCCATTTTGATTAAGGAAGAAATCAGACTGGAAGTAGTCTTGCCCAGAAACTACCTACTCTTATCCAAACCAAGCACCCAATACTCTACACATCCGTGAAAAAAAGGGACTTGAACATGGTCAGCAGCTTCCAACATTGTTATGCTTCCAAACCCTCTTCTTTGTAAGATATGATTTTGTGAGGCCCATTGTGATTTTTAATAATTTAATCAATTATGCATAGCAGATGACAAGTGGTTTATAAGGTAAAACGTAGTCTTAATTTTAGATTAGTTTATTACTAAAAGTTTCATTAACTATAATTTTGTAAGTACTTTTATCTATTTAGGGATAATGGTGTTACATTAGTCTTAAATTTCGTAAGGAAAATTTTGAAATATTACACACCATTTTGGAATGGTGTGTGATGTAAGGATAGACCAAGTTTTTATTATGTTATTATATCCAAAGTATAGTGATATTTGTTCCTTGTCATGACTTTTATAAACCTCATCTGTGTGTGCACAAGCATGTATGTGCATTTGCAGGCCAGAGAACTACCTTGAGTGTCACCTGTCAGGAGCCCTCCACCTTGCTTTTTGAAAGAGGGTCTCTCATCGGCCCAGAGTTTGACAATTAGGCAACCTGGCCAGCAGCCCCCGAGATCTGCTTCCCTACTGCCCAGCCCTGGGATTATAAATGTTTGTTACTGCACCTGGCTTTCTGGGCATTGAACCCAAAATCTCAAAACTGCTATTAATTATTTATTGCTTTTTTTTTTCTGCCTAAATTATAAAACAGAAAGTTTCCAGCTCTAGTTTGCAAATATTTCTTCATAATTTAAAGATCTGATGAATAGGGATTATCTCCAGTTACTGAGAGGGGCATCTGGATATGCCTATTATTGAGTTTCTGTTTTAGGATGGTCTTTGGAATGCCAGAAACACAATCTATGAAATTCTATGGCTCCAGCTTGACTAAATGGATGTAATTTGTAGATACTGTGAAAATTATTGAATTTTATAGACTCATTAGATTATATTCTTTATTAACACGTATCAAAACTTGATAAATCAGTGTCCACTCTGTTATTTTTCAGTAAAAATACTTGCTGTCACTCATAATTAAAGAGCTACAAACCAAAACAGGACATCATTCAAATATAAAAGTTTAATGAAAATATAAACTTTGCATGCTGGCTGGTCTTGTGTCAACCTGACAGAAGCTGTAGTCACCAGAAAGGAAGAAGCCTGAGTTGAGAAAATGCCTCCATGAGATCCAGCTGTAACACATTTTCTCAATTAGTGATCAGTTGGGGAGGGCCCAGCTCATGGTGGGTGGTCCCATCCCTAGGCTGGTGGTCCTGGGCTCTATAAGACAGGATGAGCAAACCATGGGAAGCAAGCCAATAAGCAGCACCCCTCCATGGTCTCTGCATCAGCTCCTGCCTCTATGATCCTGCCCTGTGTGATTCCTGTCCTTACTTCCTCCAATGAAGGACTATGATCTGGAAGGATAAGCCAAATAAACTGTAGTAAAACATATTAATAAATACCGGA
Organism: Rhynchomys soricoides; assembly: GCA_019843965.1. Taxonomy (NCBI): domain Eukaryota; kingdom Metazoa; phylum Chordata; class Mammalia; order Rodentia; family Muridae; genus Rhynchomys; species Rhynchomys soricoides. Next base: position 5,052,561 of record JADRCH010000047.1, read on the forward strand.
GTTGGGTTGTCACCCACCTCAATGGTTTGTGTTCTCAAGTAGAAGACATACACACAGCCTTTATGTCTTAATATGTCTTAAGCAGCACTGTAAACAGCTGGACAACTGTCTAACCTCTGATCGTTAGAATCTACCTCGTGACAATAACTCTGAGTTATTATTTACTAAAGTCTATGTTCCATCTGGGCTGCTCTTGACCCGACTGAGCAGCCGTCTGGGTCACATTCTCTTGGCCCCTTTACATGGCAGCTCTGCTTCTCTGTCCTGTAAGAGAAGTCATGGTGTCTCTCCTCCTCCTCCTCCCTCCATGTCCCAAGCCCAGAGAATCTAAAACCCGGCCTATGTCTCTCCTCCCTAGCTATTGGCTGCTGGCATCTTTATTTACCAATCAAAATTAACTGGGGACAGGTTCCCAAATGCAACACATAGATCTATCATACCAACAGTTTTGGGGTCCCGATTAACATTAGAATCCAAGTAGCTACTCCCTAATTTGATTTTTGGTCAGGGTGTTTTCGTCACAGCAATAGAAACCCCAACTAAGACACTTTGGTAACACTGTTTTGGATAGTCTTTAAAACTTTTTCTCTTGGTATTAGAAAACCAGTTGGTATGCTCTCCCTTGAGGAAGACTATTTCTCCTGCTGTCAGCCTGCCTTAGTTGCCTGTAGTTCTTTGTATAGGGTTGAGGCCTCATGAGTGTCCCCTCACTTTCCCTGCCTCGGTCCACTTTAGTATTATTATTACTGTCATATGCATTCAGCTCATATTTAGGCAGTCCTGTTGATGAGACTTTATGAAATGCTCAGTCCTGAAAACATACACACGAAAGCAACATTACACAGACTAAGCATGTTGTATTTACGTATTTAGGAATTTACATATATACACACATGCATAGGTGTATGTAACAACAGTTTAAAAAAAGGTTGTGAATTTGAAAGAGCAAGGAGAAGTATATTGAAGAGAGGAAAGGAAATGGGGAAATGATGTAATTCTATTTATGATCTCAAAAAATTAAAGAAATATTTACAAGGTCAGGAATTGACTCAGTGGTAGAGCACTTGCCCCGTAAGCATGAGGCCCTGGGTTTGATCATTAGCTCCTAAAAGGAAATTCCTCTTGTTCAACATACTCATTAAAGCCTCTCCATGAATATATAGCATCTTACTTTACCCTTCATCCCTCTTCCCCTGCTGCTCTTCTTCCTTCTCTCAAACAGTGCTCCCTAAACGGTGCTCCCTCTGCTTTGGTATCACATATTTTTAAAAACTTACATTCTGCAGTGTCCATTTATTGTGTATAAATCAAGGCAAATATACCTAACACTATATAAAGCAACATAGAGTGAAAACTGTCATTTACACTGAAAGATAAATTATTTTTGTAACAAGGTTATTGGCATATACCCTAACCTCAGATAACCAAAGCACATGCTCTCTGGTAGACATTTGCCAGCTTTCAAGTTCTCATTATAAGAGGGAAACATTAATACTTTTATTGATTGGTATAAAAATTCAAGTGAACAGAACCCGCCTGACTTGGAAAACATGAATTCACACCCAGAACACATTTGCAAATTCCTACCAGGGGAAGAGAGGTGTCCAAAAACACAGGAAACACTGGGCTAGATGAGTTCTTTACAGCTGGACTTACTCCAGCTCTGAAATCCCTCATTCCCACACTTATGGTATTAATATAGGCCATGCACCTTATGTAGATGCTCAAAACCAGTTTCAACCAGCTCAGTTACCCATGGGAAACATCAGGATGAAGAGATGGGCAGAGTTTCCTCTTACACTGGGGGCTGTGGTAGTGGAGCTCTTAGGATATTTCCAGAGATTAAATAGTCTTGAAAAGTATTTCTAGTGATCCAGAAATAATAATTAGGCCCAAGTGGATAAAACATGTCCATGCACCTTGTGAGTATTAATAGAATGTAGTGTCTGGAGTCAGAAAGACTTGTACTTAACATCACTTCCATTTGATTGTGTGACTTGGGTGAGTTCTCTAAGTTCCATCAGTCAGCTCACATGTAAACTGTGGAAGTACAGAGTGCTCAGAGCTGTGAGGAGCACGTGAGATGAGGGACATGAAGGGCTGGGGTGTATCTGGACCCAGGACATGTTTGATAGTGTGGGTGTAGACAGAGCAAGTCTAATGAACTTTCAAATGGGTTTCTTACTTTTTTTTCCCTTTTCCCAGATTTCTGAAGTTGGAAATTCCTCTAATTTACTAAGTGAAAATTTACCAAATGCCAGAAGTTCAGTCCAGCTGTCTGCTGATCCATGCATCCCAGAGGCAACATCAGGGTAAACTAATTACTACAGCTCGTGTGTTCCTTCTCTGATGTGTTTGTGACTACAAGGGTTTCAGATTATATTTATTTTTAGATTTTTGTGACATTTGAATGCACATATGGTAATTAATTTCTTAGTGATGAGACCAACTCTAAACATACATTTTATGAACATAGATTTACATACATCTCATGTATGTAATCTGAATGTACTTGTATACAATACTTTTTAATGATTTTGACTCTGACCCATTATATGAGGCCAGGAATTTTTTACTTATGATGGTATATCCTTGCTCATATGTTTCAGGTTTGGGAGAATTTTGTCCTGCAGATTCTCTAAATAGGGATGTTCAATCTAATGAGAAAACCAAAATGTCTCCTTTCCCCTTTTGTTTTCTTTGACCTTTTCAACTCTCCATACACTGTAATTTTCTGATAGTGTATGAATAAATTGACAACATTCTTCTTCAAAGCATGTTTTACATATTGATCAGGGTTCTCTAGAGTCACAGAACATATGGAATGTCTCTCTATAGCAAGGGAATTTATTGTAATGACTTACAGTCTGCAGTCCAACTAACCCAACAATGGGCAATTGTGAATGGGAAGTTCAAGGATCTAGTAGTTACTCAGTCCCCATGAGTCTGGTAGTTTCATCTGGTCTTCTGTATAAGTTGGATCCTGAAGAAGTAGATTCCAACAGATGTGCTGGCAAGTGAGTACAAGCAGGTGAAGAGGAGTGAGTCTTCCTTCTTCCATTGTCCTTATGTAGGCTTCCAGCAGAAGGTGTGGCCCAAATTAAAGGTGTGTAGCACCACACCTGGATTTGTCCTAGGCTGACCCTGGATTCAGAGATCTGCTTGCCTCAGTCTCCTGGAATTAAAGATGTGTACTACCTTGTCTGGGTCTAAGCTTTTCATGGCCACTATGCTTCAAGATCTCCATGTCACAATCCAGGTCAATAGCCTATTGATCTTCCAGCCTCAGGATCTGGATCACAGGGGTGCCCTCCATTTCTGGATTGTAGTTTATTCCAGATGTCATCAAGTTGACAACCAGGAATAGCTATCACATTTTTTAAAGAACGTTAGTTTAGAAAGCTCTTCAGAATACCTCAGCTACTTGACCATCATCACCATAATGCTGTATTGCCTTCACTGCCTCATGGACTTGGGTCAGAATACTTCAAACAGATAGGACCAAACTTTTGGTACACGCTATCTTGCTATTATTCTCCCTTCCCTTTTCCTTGATGTTCTTTCCCCCTTTCTAATCAGTTGTGGTGCTAGCTATGATTAATTGACATTAATTGTGCAGATAAAAGGAAAGCAGGGTGCCTATGTTGTGTGAGAAGCTCATGTTGGTTAGTATTACGGGTGATGATGGAACGTTTTGCCTGATAGGACACTGAAACTGGCTGTGGACAAATGCTGGCTCACACGAGAACACTGAATCCAGATAGAGAACGATGAGGCCATAGGGTTGAGGTCATAGGGATGCATTGAGAACCTTTAGTGCATCTGCCTACAAAGAGAGGCTACATGTTTGGTTTTGTTCATTGTGCTGAACAATTTTAATATAAAACTAAAACTTCTTGGAGAAGAATGAAGACAATGCACACTCAAGAATAACTGATAAGGCGCTGAAGAGCTTGGGGTGCTAGAAGCATCATTGGCTACTTGAGATAAAGAATAATGATTAGAGATGTCTGGAGTACAACCAGATAAGCCTTCCAACTGAACATGCAGCCCACATAGTGAATGAGCTCATCCATACAGGTCAACTCCAATCTTGTAACAGTCAGCAACAATATTCTGAATATTACCCTTGGGAGTCCTTAGCTCATGTTTTTCCTTCACTTCTCATTCATTTCATATGAACAAAGCAGAATGTTTATGTTTTATATAAACATATTAGACCACCTAATTATTTTGCTGGCTAAAGCTTAAAGTGGCTCCATCCACAAATTTAAGACACCAAACACTTACTTCTTTTTCACAGATGCCAACCAAAGGAAGATAAGTGTTCTTTTACAAGCTGCAGTTCTGACTTCGTTTTTGGAGAAAACATGGTAGAAAGAGTTTTGGTAAGCTTTTGATAAATTACCTTAGAGGAACTGTTGTTTACATCTCTGAAGGCAAATTAATTAGTGTTCAGTTCAAGCATGCTTCTTAGTGCTGGGTTAAAAGTCACAATTTCTCTATTTAACAGCAAAAGGCTTTGGGAAGCATTCTCTAGCCTGTTTAAATAATAGATAATAAACTCATAGAGCAGTGTTTCTTAACCTGCCTAGCTTTGCAACCCTTTAATACAGTCCCTCATGTTGTGGTGACCCCCAACCATAAAATTATTTTGCTGCTTAATAACTGTAATTTTGCTACTGTTATGAATTAAAATGTAAATATCTCATACGCAGGATGGTCCCTGTGAAAGGGTCATTTGAAGCCCCTCCAACTCCCTGCAAAGGGATCACCACCTGTGGGTTGAGAACCAATGCCATAGCATCCAACAGTTTTTTGACTAGTGCCCAAAGTGCCTACAGAACTCTCTGACACACGCAGCAGTTAGATACACTCAATCGGTAATGTTTGAATATGGTATTTTCAGTGGCATTTTTTCTTTAATTTTAAAAAATCATTTGACAGCTTCCTATGTTTATACTATGGATTTTTTGCCTTTCTCACACCCCTCCCCCATTCTCCTCTTCCTCCTCTCCTGCTGGAGCTGTTCCCAAGACTCCATTCTACATTCATGTCTTCCTCGCCTGTGGGCCACTGAATTCCTTGCCTGAGCATGAGAGGGAGGTTACTGGGGCAAGGACAACTTCTCAGTGGTTACACTACTGAATAAATGTCCTCTGTTCACGATAATGAACCATATGTTCTTAGGAACCACAGCTGAATGTTTACTTTGAAAAGCATATATAACCTTTTGCATTCTGGGTGCTTTACTTGTCTAGAAAATATACTTGTCAAGTGAAAACTCCAATTCTTTTGTTTGTTTGTTTGTTTGTTTGTATACTTGTTTGTTTAGTTTTGTTTTTCAACACAGGGTTTCTCTATGAAGCCCTGGCTGTCCTGGAACTCACTCTGTAAACCAGCCTGGCCTCAAACTCACAGAAATCTGCTTCCCAATTGCTGGGATTAAAGGCGTTCGCCACCATCACCTGGCTATTGCTATCATTCTTTTTTAATCCCCTGGCTGCTGGGCCTTGCTCAAAACTTTGATTTCTAAGACAGCATCACTGAAAGCAAGAACAGCAAAGTGGAAAAACTGTAGCATGCCTGCACACGTCCATGCCTGCACACGTCCATGCCTCACAGGGTTCTCTAGCCTTTACTTAAACTAGGGTGATGTCTGAGCTGGGCCTAAGAGGGCTTGTCTTAAGGCTACTGTTATGTGAGTCAGGTCAATGATGTGGCAGAGATTTTGATGATCAAAGGACATGGTAAGTATGTATGGAAATGTCACACTGTCACAACCAAGGGGCTGGGGAGATGGCTCAGTGGGTATGAGCACTTGCTGTGGAAATATGAGAATCTGTGTTTGAATTTTCAGGACCTGTGTCCAAACCAACATAGCTAAAATGGCAAGCTTCTCATTTAGTGGGGGAATAAGGGAATTCCATGGGAATAAGGTAGAGAGCAACAGAGGAGAACACTAATGATTTCCTCCTCTGGCCTCTGCATGCCCACACCCTACAGATGAGCACAGTGGCACACTCACAAGTGCACATATACTACAAATGCATGATACACACGCACGCACTCACACACAGAATGCTAGAAAAATGCATTATTTCGTTAATTAGTCTATGCTAATAAAAATGAAAAGAAAAAATTTCTCAAAGCTATCTGATTCCAAAATTTGTAGGGCTTTCCTCCGTCAGCTGGGTTTTGGATCTTGCTTGCTGTAGATATAACTAGGATTGTCCTCAATTGCAAGAGCAGTTCTGTGGTCTTTTAGCTTAACTGGTGGTGCTGGTTCATGTCTCTCATCCTAGCACTGGCAGACTGAGGTAGAAGGATAGACAGTTTGAAGCCAGTCTGCACTAAATAGTGAGACTATCTCAAACAGACAGAATAGGAGGAGGAGGAAGAGGAGGAGGATAAAGAGGAGGAAGAGGAGGAAGAAGAGGAGGAGGAGGAAGAAAAGGAGGAGGAGGAGGAGAAGGAGGAGGAGGAGGAAGAGGAGGAGGAGGAAGAGGAGGAGGAGGAAGAGGAGGAGGAGGAAGAGGAGGAAGAGGAGGAGGAAGAGGAGGAGGAGGAAGAAAAGAAGGAGGAGGAGAAGGAGGAGGAGGAGAAGGAGGAGGAGGAGGAGGAGGAAGAAGAAGAAGAAGAAGAAGTAGTAGTAGAGGCAATTCTATCAGAGATATTGCTCACATCTTTGGGTCAGAACTAGAATAAACCAAGCAAGCTTCGGAGGAAAGTCCACACGGTATTTAGGCAACTTTGTTCATTTTGCATTTTTTTTTCCAGGTTTGAAGTCCACCTAAGTAGTTATGCACAGCTAAAGCAGACTGTACTCTAGAGAGGTTTACAATGTAGGAAAGGAGACAGAGACACCTATGAGAAGAAGCTACAACTGGGACCACAGAGGTTGGGTCTAGCGAGTGCTTGTCAGTATTTCACATGGAGGTTTTGGATGTGGCTTATGAAAAGACTGGAGCTTCCCATTTCTCTCAAAGAGGATGTCCCAAGGATGCTGAGACAGCCCAGAGAGTTTGTGTTTTCCTCTAAATAACCTTGTGGACCCATAGTCTTGTGATATGGGGGTCAAGGTGCATTCCTGACTTGGTTGACTATGTGCTTTTTGAATGAGTCACTGATCTATCTGAGCCGGCATTTCTTTTTTCTTGAAGTGCAAATGCTCACATCCCATCATTACCTGATTTCAGGGACTATACTGATTTCTTATTCAACAACATGGAAGAATCTTGCGTTCATAAAGGCAAGATCTGAAGTGGCACTGCTCTGTAGGGGGTTGCACACAGAGCCGTGACTAGCTCAGTTGTTCATCTTTTCCATACAGTATCTTGTCCCAGCAGATATACAGTGTGGTGAAAGTGACTGTAGGTGGGCTGGGGAGATGACACAGTGGTAAAGCTCTTGCTGTGAAGCTTGGTGATCTGAGGGACCCATATGGTAGAAAAAAAAACTAACTCCAGCAAGTTGTTCTCTGATCTTCACACATGTGCCTTGGCACGTTCAGACCTACACACACACACACACACACACACACACACACACACACACACGGCTGTTGACAAACACTGTCAGAGGAAAACTTAGGATTCCTGTTTCTTGAACATCTAGTGGAGTTTTCTTTCCTGGAAATAGACAACAGTGGTGAATCTCTGGGACGTCCAAAAAATACTATAAGAGAAGCCAATGGTGCTTTGGTCAGCCTAGTGGGACACAGAGAGATAGCCGCCTGCTTCTCTGCTACTCCAGCTTCTCTTATGTCCCTAAAACCAGACCCATCTGGACAGGCTGGGATACATGGGTTCTGGTTTTTTAAGGTTAAAACCCATGCTTCATGACAGTCACCCAGTTCTCTGTGCAGAGGGAGCCTGGAGCAAAAACCCAGTAGCTGTTTTTTGTGTGCTGTGTTGAGAAAGAAAATCTATCTTTCGGCTTACTGCAAATATCTAGGCATAAGATTAAACAATGCATATTTTCCCCCACTTAGGGCCCTCAAAAGCTTACTCAGCCTCCACTTCAAAATCTTTCATATGCCAAGGATAAAACATTCAAATCTGTTCTGAAATTTCCTAATGCTGCTTCAAATTCAAGTAAGAACTGTTTCATTTATAAAATATTTAACTTCAATGTCTTCTATTGTTTTTGCTTTTGTTGTTGTTGGGTTTTTTGTTTTTTATTTTATTTTATTTTTTTATGTGTATGAGTGCTTTACATGCATGGCATGTGTACCCCAAAAGACCAGAAAATGGCATCAGATCCTTTGGGACTGGTGTTACAATGACCATCATGTGGGTGTTGGGTCCTCTGGAACAGCAGACAGCACTCTTAATCACTGAGCTATCTCTCCAGTCCCTTGCCTCTTATTTTTAATGACATTTACTTAATATCCGCATACTTTAAAAAGCCTATAATCCACTACTGAAAATTGTTTTGGCAAGGATTAAAACATAAACTTTAAAATTACTAACTTAATACTACAGGAAAGTAAATTAGGTGGCTTTAATCTATTCAAACGGTTTGACCTTTAAAATGTAAGGTAAGAAGATATAACAAATACTTTTCATTGCAGAGAAAACAGCCTAACATATTTTTCTCCTGTACTTCTTTAAAATAGACTTTATTAAAAACATATCCCTGATCGAATCAGCTGCTGCTTTTTCCTCCAAACCGTTACAAAAATGCTTGCTTGAGAAGATTGCTGTTATAACAGGAGAAGAAGCGGAACATAATGTGTTAAAGGTCTGTATGCTAAATATTGCCTTTCCTCGTCTTATATAGACTAAAGCTGACATCAGTAGACACATCAAAAAATAGCTAGGAATAGACAGAAACAGTTTCATGAAGACTAAGTCGCTTGAATCAAAACTGTTTGAGGCTTGAAACATTACTGTTAAACTAAGATGGTATTATCTTCTTAAATTCTCTGTGTGTGCATGTTTGTGTTCATGCTTATGTCTGTGTGTGTGTTTGTGTGTGCACACATGCATACATGTATTTGCATTTGTGTATGCATTTGCTCGTGTGTGTGTGTGTGTGTGTGTGTGTGTGTGTGTAGGTTTACAACCACTCACTCTAGTCCTCTAGGAAGAAAGGGGCAGGGATCCTAACTTCAAAGTCCTTTTGCTTCAGCTTCCTGAGTTCTGGGGTTCCACTGTGGGCTAGGATCCTGTCTTATAACTTCAGGCTTCTACTTTATATTTTTTGCATATTAATATACTTTATTGAAATGTTTACGTAAGGGGCTGGAGAGATGGCTCAGCGGTTAAGAGCACTGACTGGCCTTCCAGAGGTCCTGAGTTCAATTCCCAGCAACCACATGGTGGCTCACAACCATCTGTAATGGGATCTGATGCCCTCTTCTGGTGTGTCTGAAGACAGCTACAGTATACTCATATACATAAAATAAATAAATGCTTTTAAAAAAGTTTTAACAAGAACAACAAAAAAAATGTTTACATAATTTAGTGGCACATGTTAGCATAAATTTTTAAACAATTCTATCTATTCATAATTGTTTTTAAATTACAAAATAACTTTGAATCAAAATTTTCTTTTTTTCCCCCTTTTATTGGATATTTTCTTTATTTACATTTCAAATGTTATCCCCTTTCCAGGTCTCCCCTCCGGAAACCTCCTATCCCATCCCCCCCCCATGAGGGGGCTCCCCGCCCACCCACACACTCCCGCCTTCCGGCCCTGGCATTCCCCTACAAAACTCCCACAGGACCAAGGGCTGCTCCTCCTCCTGATGTCCAACAAGGCCCTCCTCTGCCACATACACGGCCAGAGCCCTGGGTCCCTCCATGTGTACTCTTCGGTTGGTGGTCCAGTCTCTGGGAGCTCCCGGGGGTGGGGGTCTTTATATCTTTCATATCTGCTCTCACAACCAGTGCCATTACTATCAGCAAGTCTAATACTGAAAGGTGACTGGATTCAAGTTAGTTAGTTAGTTTGTTAAAGTGCAGACTTTTGCATAAATCAAGAACCTCACATGTGTACCACAGTATCTGATTCGGTGCTGAGTGGTGTCAGAGTACTTATCGTGAACTCACTGTTGGTTTAAAGGTACTAACTCCCTTTACCCTCCTCCATCTTCTCCCACACTCTCCACTCCCCGCCATTTCCACTGGGATCCAAGGATACTTTCGGTCTAAGTAAGCGCATCTCAAGGTATAGTTCTGGCCTAACTGAAGGAACCACTAGGAGTCAATCGCTGGTGCACTTTTCATCCAGATGAACCAATGACTTCACATGCACAGGAGTAGTTGAGCACTGCCAACTGCTAACTCACCACAAGGGACCCTGTGTTAGCATGTCATAGCTCTCCATGTCTGTGTGCTGCGTTTGAAACATTTTAACATGCAAACCACTCCATAATTCATTTCTTTCAAGCAACATTATGTGGCCAAAATAATATTAAGTTTACTGCAGTTGTTGGCATATAGAGACATATTAGATAAGAAAGCACAGAGTATACATGGTATCCTATAGTCTTATACAAAGATGAGACCATGTATGTATGTATGCATGTATGTCTACCTACAAACATGGATAAATAAAACGCAACAGTTGCCACCTGTCACAGAAGTGGAAGATTGAGAGCCAGGGTTGGGACCCTTTTCATACCTATTAGCTCTGTGATTTTACAGTTTGAACTATTTCTAGATTGCATGTTCTAGAAAGTTAAAAAAAAAATCTCAAAATCTACTTTATCATTAACAAAATGATTTAGTATAAGATAAGCCAGGTTTAATAGTATCAGGGCACAAGAAAGAATTTAATCTTAAAAAATTTAATGTGTTGGACATTTATAAAAACTGTCATTTAGATCAACTGCAAGATCTTTGTATTCATCAAAGCCACACAATCCTGGAGTGAGAGAGGCCAAGGGATTTTGAGACTGAACGACACAGCCGGCCGTGAGTGTGGAACACTGCAGTCAAGACTAAGTAAGGAACAATTTGTAAGCCATGGTTTCTCAGGGCAAACTGCCTCACGTGGATGCAACTGCTCTCTGTAGATGCATTATAAGACACACCAATAAATGTAAGGGTGGACTACAACATTTCTACACTAGCTCACTTATCAGACAGCATGGGTTCCACTTCTCATTCCAACTGACTAGGAACCCCAAAGACATGGCTTGACCTTACGAATTCAGAGTGTCAATAATTTAGTCTGTGGCTTCTTCAGTGTCTGTGAGAATTATAGAGAGACTGGAATTCAAATCTTTCTGAGTGACTGTGGGAGTTTGATGAGAGACTATGTGGAAAGCACCGGTGTCAAAGCTAAGCAAGCACACCCTTCAACAGTGGTATCGTTGGTATTGGAAGGGATATGAAGCAAACAACTCTGCAAGATGTAGGGTCTGGGGGAAAGAAATGCCTGACACATCATGGATTGTTGGCATCCGAACACAGCGTGGAGCTGGGACGAAGGGTCGGATTCCACGGAACTAAGTGTATGACGTTTCTGTCCTATAGTAGATGAGTGGACAGAAGCTAGGGAAAGATGTTATATGTTTTGCATCCAAAGGGCACCACTGGGCTTTGTTCGGAGGCCCATATTGCAAGTGAGGGTGGGCATAGGGCTGGTGTGGTGGATTCTCTTGTCAGTCAATTCTGAGAAGTTAAAGTTTTGAAGGAAGCTACAAGAAGAATCTGGACCTGTGCATGTGAGGGTTTGTTGCCTTTCAAATGTCAAGCTCAAAGAATGGTAAGGAATAGAATTCAGATCAAAAGAACAGCAACAGGGTCTTCAACCTTGTAATGGACAAACAGGTTGCTACATAATGCAACCAAGTGATGTTTGCCAGACAGTACTGGCTGTTGTCTACTCTGGTTTAATTCTACTGCTTTCCAGAAAAAAAAAAAAAATTAACCCCCCAATTTCCAAACACCTTTTGTTGTAGTAATTGTTGTTATGTGGGTGATACGGGCTCACTATAGAAAGTGGAAAATAAATCAGCCAAAGAATAGATAAGATCAGATTAGGGTCCACCTTCTAGTCTGCTAACAATGCATTCTGCGGGTGTCATTCTCTGTACACTTCTATGTCACTGTCCAGTTTGTTGTTCATGGTGCTAGGCTGGTCTGGCCTTTTCTACATAGTATCCATGATCATCTTCCCATATGAGTATCTCTCCTCAGTATTTTTTGAAAGATTTATTATCTACTCATTCATTCCTTTGTTTGTTTATTTATTCAATGGTGTTTCACCTGTATGCATGTCTCTGTGTCAGAGTGTAGGATCCACTGGAACTGAATCCCTACAGACAGTTGTGAGTTGCTGTGTGGGTGCTGGGAATTGAACAACTGACCTTGGTAGCAGCCAGTGCTCCTAACTACCGAGCCCTCTCCAGCCCCTCTCTTCAGGATTGTTAATGGCTTTGCAGTATTCTCTGTCCTAGCTGAACTTGTAAGCTATCTGATTCAATGTTTTGACACTTAAAACATTTTGTTTCTGTTTTTCTTTTCATCATAAACCTTTCTCAGATAATCTTCATGACACCAGAACTTAAAGGAAGCCCCAAATTTAATAATTTAAGCATTCTAGAAAAAATATAATTCTAACACAGAAAATAAAGTAAGTAAATGAATACGCTTCCCCTGACGTAAGGCCCAATTTGAAAACCAAGTTTTAATCTAGGTGAATTGCCTCTCACTAGTGAAAATGTGGCTTGAGAGACAGCTGCAGAATTAACTTTTCCTTCAAGAAATGATTTTTAAGGTTAAGACATTGTGAACTCCAATCTGACCTGTTACTCTTCCCACACAGTCATGCGCAACCAAGGCAGTCTGAGGCTGGTCCTCAATAGCAGACTCTGGGCTCAAATGAAGCTTCAAAGAGCAGATCATAAAAATTTGCGAATAACTGCAACTGACTTAGAAGATGATGTTATAAAAATATTTTTAATTCAGGTAAGTTACAGATTTCAGTTATGATTGCTTATCCTACTAATATATTAATTAGCATCTCGCAGTTCCTAATTCATTTTTCCATTTGGTTATGATAATTTGCATGGCTGGCAAAGAAATCAGTCACTTATGGTTATTGACAGTCTACTACGGCCTATTCAACTTGACAGCAAAGTCAATATTAATCAACTGGTCCTTATTCTGAGACAGTTGGATGTCTTTTCCTATCCTTTCCCTTACTATTAAAATTATGTTAACAAGCGTCTAAGTTTCCAATGACTACATTGTGAGAAGTGGCCCCTGGAGGTCACAACCTGTTACACACCCAGAGAAAGGAGGCTTGTGATCACAGCCAAGGAGCCAGCAAGGAATGGAAAAGCACAGGACACACATTACAGCTGATCCAACAGCAGATTCCAATTCTGAACATGAGTAAATCTCCAGGGTAACGGGACAGAAGCACAGTTGAGCTGTTTTCCACTGCAGGAATGCCTGACCTCAAATACAAGCTACAGATACAAGAGAGCTGCCAAGAACAAAGCCTTCTTTCCCCCTCCCCCACTCTCCAACCTCTAGCTGGGTTTTCCCCATAGCCTGAGACCAGGAAGACTTGAAAAATGTAAGTAAGCAAATGATATTGGAGTACATGATAATATAACTGGTCAGGCTTCCACTAAACAATGGACAAAAAATGGTATGTGATATTCCCCCCCCCCAAAAAAACCAACCCCCCCCCAAACAAAACAAAACAAAAAAGCCCCAAATCCAGAATAAGATAATGATTCCTATTTATCACATAAGGTCATATACTCCTGCCCCGGGGTTTTCAGTGGGTAAAGCATTATGGCAAAGACTGAGTTTGACTTTATCCACCATCACCACAGTGCTGCCCAATGCTTGACCCACACTGGCTTTTAAACTGTGGCACATTCACAAGAGATAAACAAGTCAAACATAATAAAAATCATTTGTTGTGATCACCATCAACATTTTAGTATTATACCTATAGGTTCAACATTGATTTAAAATATTAGAATCAAAAATGCTCCCAGCTCCAACATTTTCTGACCCTTACCATGGAAATTCCCACACTTGACCTTGTGTGATGGATGGGTCGCAGGCAGCAAACAAGGCACACTAAAATAGTGTAGGAAATCTCCTACAGGCTATATACGCAAGGTGTGCATGAGCCATAAATACATTCTATGTTTAGTCTTATACTAAAGTGTATATTATAAAATCAGGGAAAAAACTAAATACATATCCATACCCATGTGCCACATTGTAGTGACTGACCTCCAGACAAGTTATTTAGTATTCATAAACTGGCTAAGTCACATGGAAAGTAGAGGCAACAACCATACACTTTATAAAGCTGCTGAGATTAAACAGCTAAAATGGTTACAAAATATTAATTTTTCTTAATGTAACTGAGGGCTTCAATGCTGTAACTTAGACACATCCTTATTATTATTATTTTTTCATTTGTAAAGGGAAGAGGGATGATATATTGGTACTTTTTGGTTTTGCTAATGTAAATGGACTAAAGACACAATGGGCTAATGCTGTGCCAGATTAAACAACCACTGCCGTCATTTTATATGAATGGCATCCAAAAATGAGCTTGCGGAGGTTTTGAGAAGTGTGATGTCTGAAAATGTGATCGGTTCCTCCGGAGCTCTGCTTCTCCACAAAGCTGTGTGGGTTGGAGCGGTGGGTAGGTAAGGTGGTGGACAGAGTCCTTACGCTTACAGTGGTCTCCAGCATAAGGCAGCAGAGGAAGGACTAGCTTGAAGACTTACATTCAAACAGGATTCTTAAATGACAAAATGTACGGATTGAGATCTCATAACTTTAGTCACGTTGGGATACAATTTGATGTAAAATGAATCAGCTTCACTTTTTTTTAACATGTTGGGCTGTTGGTATTTATTTACCTTCCAGATTTATGAAACAGAATTCCTTTCTTTATAAACAGCGAGAGATCAAAAAGATGTAAGCATGGCTGTATTTACTCATTATTTACAGTCTTAACTTAAATTTTCTCTTGAAGGCTAGTGCCAAAGACACAGGCTATCTGTATGCAGCAATACACCACCGTCTCATCGTCCTTCGAAGCCTCAGTAAACACTGTGACAGTGGTCCAGTTGAAAGCCAGTTGGATACAGTCCTCCCGCAGTTCAATGGCGAGAGCTGTGATGAGGATGAAGATGACATCCTACAAGTCACTAAAAATGGATCAGGTAAATAATCCTTATTTCTCTGGGTCAGAGCCTAACGGCAACATTGCAAGCACAGTCCAGTGTATTGAATAGGCTCTTCAGTTGCTTTAAGTGGTAGTTGGAGCCTGGCTGTTTGGATCCAGGAGTAGGTTGGGAAAATCTTTGTCTTTTATGAGTGGTCATCAAGTCAGCATCCCCGTGATCCCCATAAGTCATTTGCACATGAATTCCGTAATTTCACAATTTTGAGTAGCACATTGCTGCCTTGAAGGTAACCACCACTCATGCTCATTTTCCCGTGGTCCCATTGGCTATTTGGCTATAGCTGGAGGAATTAGTAATGTATGCAATGAGGATCCAGGTAAATGTAGTTTGAAGTCCTGAAAATCGTATTTATTTCCATTTTGGAATTTGATTGCTTAGAGAAACACCTAATTGTATAGTATAAGTATTATCTGCAAGGTCCTCCTTTGACTAGGGCAAAAAAAAAAAAAAGACTACTTTTCAAACCTGGGTCAGGATTTACAAATGAACTAAGGCTGAAACTGAATCAGGAGTGAACAGGTTTTTAGAGTCTACTGATTGTCCTGAGGCGTGGGTCTAAAAGCGCTATACATCATTGTCGGTGGTGATGGTGCCAACAAGCTTGTAAGTGCTCTGTTCTAGGGATAATCTGACAGAGTCATACAATCATTTTCAGTGCCAATTTCACTTTCCCTGAATGCTATCTATAGAGATTTGACAACATAAAATGATAATGCAATGAGCATTTCCAACCTTTGATCATTTTAAAAATCTTAAAGCTGCTTTAATTATACATTATTTTTAAAAAGTCAAAGAACATTTAAACATGACGAAAGACTTTGCTTAATATTAAAATTATAGTGAAAAGGAAAATAGGTGCAGATTAGGATCACATGTTGCTTGATTCAGTAAGCCAGAGAATTACATGCGTATGATTTCCTACTTTAAACCAATCTATTGAACAAAAGGTTATGATTCTCCAAATTCTATAAAAGAAATACATAAATTATCTTTCATATTACTATGTTTATACTGTCCACAATAAAATGAAGTCTATTAGTAATGTCAACTTGAAATAGAGACAAAATGGCAAAATTTAATCAATGAGACAGTCATGAAACTTTCACTTTCAGAAGGGGTTGCTATGTAGCCATCTTACTGCTAACTCAATGGAAACAATATAAGGTAACTGTCAATCATGGGACCCTCTCCTCCACTGTCATTTTTCCCTTTGCCCAGCATCTTCTTCAGGATGTGTTGCAAGTGATGCTAAAATGTTACGGAAGCTATAAAACGTATGTTTGGACTTTGTTGCCCATGAATTAAATAACATTTACTTGTCAGAAAATGTCATCTTTAAAATTATTAGTAACATTGTTGGTGAGATGGCTCAGCATGCAAAGCATGTGTCAAGCAAGCCTGACAGCTGGAGTTTGAGCCCCAGAACACATATGAAGGGGGAAGGAGAGAACCAACATCACTAAGTTATCCTCCGGCCTCTTTACAGACGCCTTGCATACGTGTGCTCCCCCATTACACACACATGATGATGATGATTATAAATCCAAAAGCTTGAAAAAAGAGCACACATTAAAATCAATTATGCTTGCTATAGAGTGGGAGTAAAAATTATTAGCAATATTTTCTGTTAATTATAAAAACACATATTTTTATCTTTCATTTCTTTATCACTAAGCTACTTATGTTTATCTGCATTTGATATTAAGTCTAAATATAATACTGTGTAATAAAATATTTTAAATTTATCACATCCTTCAAGGTGGAGCCACAGACAGTCAATTGTCTGTTCATAAGCCCTCTCTGCTATAACATGGCATCTACAGAAAGAGTGGCCACTCTACTGAAATGCCAGACCATCCTAACTGAGAAGACTCTACTCATGCCTTAAAGAGTTTTTTTTTTTTTTTTAAATTAAGGAATCAAATACAGTTTATTGTAATTAAAAGTTTTATGTTTTACATTTTCATTATTGTGGACAGAATTTAAGAAATGGACATCAGAATCTATCCTTTTGTGGGTTACTCTAGAATAAGATTTGATAACTAATTTGGACTATTCATCACATTGATGGATATATTAATTAAAAGTACAAATTGTTGACTTTGATAAATCTTTGATAAATATCTAAAGTATTTATTTTAAGTCATACATTCTCTGGCCATATAGAATATAGAATATATAGAATATATAATATAGAATATTTTACTAAATTTACAGTCATCTCTTTAAAAAATATAACTGAAAAGCATTTCATTAAGCCATGCATATCTTCTGAGAAATGTACATTTTTCACTTACCTTTGAATTTCCTAATACATACATTCAATTAAGAGTGTCCATTCATGGACTTTTATCCATTGCGTCTTATGTATTTGACTCAAAGTCAGCTCACAAGAGTTGATGAATAATTGAACAAGATGTATTACCTATGTGTCAAAAAATATACAGAAGCTAATATCAATGTGCTTTATTTATGTGACCATCTCAATAGTCTAGTGGTTTCTGCTATTTAGAAGCCACTTTATAACAAATGTTCCGTATGTGGCCAAATGAGTGTCTCAAATTCCATCATTATGATATAGTAATTTCAATAACTTTTAGCAGATGCTTTATGTCTTTTTGATATTTCAGAGACACTTTATGAATCATGCATGAAAATCTGTGTCAGAATTTAGGGCCATATTTTATTTTATTAGTAGCTCTAAACAATCTCAATATAGGATAAAGATTCAAGGTCCTAAATGGTTTTGGATGTGCTCTGAACCCTGATATACTTGTAATAAGGGTGTAACTTTACAAAGTGCCACACTGAAGGAAATATTCTTTGGAAGGATACATATGAACATATATTTAAAAGTTGGCAATGCTTTACTGCTTCCATACAACAGAAGTATCTGCATGTGCATAGTTACTAACCAAATCTCAGCTTCCATCTGAAAGTTTAGCATGCAATGGCTGAGTAAGGTCTTCTAGAGTAGGATTTAATTAATATGTTCAAAAGAAGAGAGAGAGACTTACCATCAGGGAACGGAGTAAACACAGGTAATTAATATTATCCCCCTTCCCCCGTGGCAGAATACAAATCAGTGGATAATTCTTACTAGAAACATAATCAGGGAGGCATTTGAAGAAGATAGGAAATTGGTTCACCTATGGGATCTTAGCTTTGAGGGAACACTATGACTGCACAATGATTTTTTAAAGTGAAGCAGAGAACAGAGACCTTCTTTATCTCTAGGCATGTTTCTTCTTGTTCTCACACTGGAATGGAAATGAAGTAATATTTTTTTTGTGTGTTCCAAATATTTTAATATAAGTTGAATCAACTGATTTTCTTTGGTCTTCTGTACAGATGTCAAATGAGAAACAGACTTACTTGTGACCTACCAGGAGGGGCCCAAGTAGGTTAGAATGTCAGCAAGGCAGAGAGACAGTGCCAACATCAGGGTCATGAAACAGTGACACAGCAGAGACATGACATACAGTGCAAGAGTCCTCTGTCTTGATTAGAAGAAACATTTCCTAGTTTTTCTTTACCTTGTATAGTCATCTAGCTTCACCTGCCCCCACTTTTTGGGTTTTCTACATTCTTTGTCACCTTTCATGTGAAGCAATCAATTACACAATAATATTCATTTTCATAAATTATTCAGACAGGTGAGTGCGAATCTTACATTCTGGATTTTCGTATAAGCTATTTTTTATTAAAATCTGATTAACCAATCTCCAAATATATTACACATATCTAATTTTATATCACCTTATATGTCTTATATAAAGATAATCTAAATATTGTCTTTCAATAGTATTTACTCCAATTGTTTGGCATAATTATGAATCATTAAAATGTTTTTCTGTAACAAAATATTATCTTACATCCTTTTTGTTGCTGTGATAAAGTATCAGAACCAAGGGTACTTACAGAAGGAAGAACTGATTTGGGCTTACAGTTCCAGAGAAAGAATGTACAATGGTGGGGAAGCCTTGCAGCAGGCAGGCAGCACAGGAAGCTAAGAGTTCACATCTCTAGCCACACACGGAAGGCAGATTGACCAGGAAGTGGGACCAGGCTATAAACCTTCAAGCCCAACCCTAGTGACATACTTCCTAAAGGTTCTATAGCCTATTCCAGTGTCACCAACCAGAGACTAAGTGCTCACAAATTTGAGCCTATGGGGGACATTTCTCAAACCACCAGACACATTTATTATTACCAAAGATGCCCTTCAACCACAGGGGAAAATAACTCAAGTCTTAGAATATATGAATATTATGAAGAGGGGTATGCATCTTTCACAGAGTTACATGTGCATGAGTGTTGTAGACACTGGGAAGAGTACATTTAAGACTTCTGGAGACCCCCAGTCTGCAGGTATCAGTGACAGACAGCGTTTTCATGAAATGTTAGGAACAGTAAGTAGAATTAGCTGTTAAGATGCAGCTGTCATGTAGTTGCATGGGTCATTCATTAGCAAACCATATTGGCTTTACCATATGATCCCACTATCAGACATAGTTATCAAACTGGAATATAAGAACATAGTATGATTCTAAGACGGTATTTGTAAACTTTAGTAATGGTGGAACTATTGAAATGATTGAGGAATGGTTTAGTTTAATAAGGTCCTGATGATTTGATAGTATTCTCACTAGAAAATTACTAGGACTTCTTAATTTCTATCTATCTATTGGATAAAAACTATTTCACTGCGACCTTAGTTTGTATCTTTCTGATTTTTAATATGACTGAACATCTCTACAGAGGTTTATTTTGCATGTCTTTTAAGAAAATTGTTAATGATTTTGCAAATAATTATGCTGTCTTGTCATTTTTGCTGCTTTCCAGTATTTATATCATAAAAGCCAAGCTCCTTAGTGTGGCTATAACACTTGCTGTAAGCTTTCCCCATCGCCTCCCAGTGTTGTCTGCTGCTCACGATTCACAGGGAATTCAAATTTGCTGCTCCACTGGGTCCCTACACATTTGTTTATGCTATTTTTTCTGCAGAAACTCTTTCTCATTCTTGATGGCTTTACTATTTTACTATGTGTTACTTCAGGACATTTTTCCAAATGTGCTTCTCTTAATTCTTATAAAGCAATCTAAAATTCTACCATTGTGTAATCCCTGGCTACTAAAGAACAAAGACTCTTTGTCATTCAATTTCTAGCACCTGATAGGGTGTTCTAGTCAAATATAGTGTCCACTGACATGTTGTACATTTGAACTCAAGTGACATCATCCCACAGTAAGCTATAAATAAGGATTTGAAGTTCAGAAGAACGGTATGGGCTAAAGATGTTGTCAATAGCAGAAGTCATTTAAGGCAAAGGGGGCTTATATTTGAGGGTCTAATTTACTGTGGACATAGGGTCAGATATTAATCCATTTATGTACAACTTTACAAGGTAGCTACTGTTTTATAAATAAGAAAATAGGGTTAGAAAGGTTAAGCAACCAGTTCAAGGTTCACAAAGTAAATACACACTGAAGTTGGGCTTTGAGTCAGTCTTTCAAGGCCCAAACTCTTCATTACACAACAGCAGATGAATTCACCAAGTAGAATGGAGTAAGGGTGGGTAGTGACAAGGGAGAAGGCTACTAGAAACAAGGGCAGGAGCTACATCCAAGAGACGAGCCTAGAAAGGGGGGGACTGAAAGGCGGACAGAACACCCTTTGCGATTGGGGTGCCGAGAAACAACAGCCAAACACTCCAGAAAGAATTGAGCCACTATCTTCTGAACTTCCATCTGGTCACTGGTAACTTTGGAAACAGTAGAGGTGAAATAAGCACAGGGAGAAGATAAAAAGGTTGATAGTTTCCCTAACCACGGATTAGAAAAGCCAACTAAACGCCCCCAGCCTGCCCTATTCCCCGCCCCCCAAAATAAAAGGTTGGCTGCAAGAATGTATTGATGACTGATGAACTGATTATTCTGTCCAGAACCTGTATCAGTGGTTCTCAACCTTCCTAATGCTGCGACCCTTTAATACGGTTCCTCGTGGTGACCCAGACCATAAAGTTATTTTGTTGTTACTTCATAATTGTAAGTTTGCTACTGTGATGAAACATAATGTAAATATCTGATATACAGGGCATCTGATATATGACCCAGAGGTTGAGAACTGCTGAATATGTAAATAGGAGTTAGGGTACAGGTAAACAACTGGGGCGTAGAAGGCTCTTTTAATCTTTTAAATGTGGTAGACATGGGTATCTTTAAGAACTGAAGTGGAAAATCCAGCAGGGAGAGAGAATTCAAGATATATCGGTGAGGAGAGCGTAATTCAATACACAATGTTTTGGAAGAGGCAGAAGAAAGGATTCGGATATCCCACCGAGATGTTTCCAGCTAGAAGTGGGAGTCAAAAGTGTAGTTTTCTGTGACGTGAAGAGAAAACAAATCCGATATTACAGAGGCATCTGAATGTCACAAACATGAAACAGCATGCCTGGAGTCTAGCGGCCACTTACTGCAAAGGAAAGTGGGCGCCACAGCAAGGACCTCAGGGTTGGAGCCGCATACCCTGTCTTATGACTTTTCCTCCCGAGTAACTTTCCCTTTTATTCTTAATCAGCCTAGATCTCTATGGTTGTGTAACTGTTCCCACAGAACTCTGACAACTTCCCTTGCTCTAGCTTCCAAGACTACCCAACATTCCAAAGCCAGATCAATAATCATCAAACACTGCTCTGAAGTTGCCTACAGATAAAGTGCAAAGTAAAACATTCAGTCTGGTCCTACACAGCTTTCCAACCTTATCTTCTCAGACACACACACTCCTTTAGACAAGACTCCGTCTCTCTTTATCCTCCACTTTTCTCCCTGACAGCACTGCACTTCTAGGCTGGTGGTTTTTGGCAGTCACAGGAGCAAGAAGCTTAGGCCTCTGAGCTCGGGCTAATGCTCTGTGATCCTTCTCGGTAATTCCTAATAAGGGGCTCAGCATCTTCCTTTGCCATTAGGCCCCGCGAAACGACGCTACTTGGAGCGAGGTCACCGTCCCCAGCTCTTACTCCAGCGATGGACACATGAGCTGTCCAGCAGACACTAGTTAAAATTTACCCAAGACGAGCATGGCAACCACCCAGAAAGCAAGCAAAAAATGAAAGGACCGAGATGAAGATGCGCAAGAAACTTGCTTTCCCGCCAGGCGCTCAAAACTCCGCCTGCGCCCCCTACGCCGCCCCAGACCGGTTTCAACTGGATTTCTTCAGGCAGCTCAACCGCCAAATAGAATTCCTGCCCTTTCCCGGCCACAGCCAATCCCCGCAGTTTCTCGGCCTCCCAAACCTTCCCGACCTCTGATTAGCCGACAGATCAGGCCTGGGGGCGGGCTCAGTGCGGCCTTCCAGAAAGGGTGAAGAGGGAGGTGGGGCCGGGCCTTGAGGCCACTGCGCAGGCGCGCAGGGAGACGGATAAACAAACAAATATAACCCACCGTGGGCCAGTCCCCATCCCCGCCTCCCGGGTCCTACCGGGGCTCCCTGCCCGCGCCTGCGTCTGGGCACGTTCCCCCTAGTGGCGCGTTCCACTCACGTCCCCACACTTAACCTCTGCGCGCCCGGCGCGGTGCTGGCGGCGGGGAGCGCGAGCCTGCAGCCGCAGCCCGGCGGACCATGACTTGCTACCGGGGCTTCCTGCTGGGCAGCTGCCGGCGCGTGGCGGGTGGCCGCGCGGCTCTGCGGGGCTCGGGCGCGGACGGACGGCGACACTTGGGGCACGGGCAGCCGCGCGAGCTGGCGGGCGGTGGTAGCCCCGCCGACGGCGGCTTCCGCCCCTCGCGAGTGGTGGTGGTGGCGAAAACCACCCGCTACGAGTTCGAGCAGCAGCGGTACCGCTACGCGGAGCTCTCGGAGGAGGACCTGAAGCAGCTGGTGGGTCCTGGCGGGCGACGGCCGGTACTAGGGGTGGGGGTGGGGTGCGACTGAGCCCCGCGGGCCACAGGACACCCTCAAAGCCTCACGGCCTGCCTCCGATTGCCTGTGGGCCCCCTCGAGCACGGGACTGGGGCTCCTTGAGCCTGCCTTAGAGGTGCTTCTGGGACCGGGACTTGGGAACCCACGAGTGTCCTCGTCCCTGCCTCGGAAGCACGGACTTCTATCGCTGAGAAGGTGAAGGTTGTTCGCCCTGTTTGTCCTGGGGACCTGGCCACCCTGGAGAAAGAAAATTCTCCGGCTCGGTCACGGGCTGTGGAGAAAGGGCCGATGTTCCGCGGTCACACCCCCTTCTCACCTAGGGACAGAGGCCTGGCCAAGGAAAGCCCAGCTGGTGTGTGGTCGGCGGTCCAGGGTCTCTAGCCACTTGAAAAGCACCTGGGACAGCGAGGCAGGAAAGCTGACCCGAGGTGTGCTTTTGTGTAGGAAGGTCAGATAAGGAACAAGTAAGCAGGATAGTGGGGGAAGGGATGAGCCCCTGTCTCTGGAGTAACAGGGCCTCCGCCCTACTCCGTGTTTGGTGTATTTACTAATAGCTTTGCCAGGTATGCAAACCCCTGTGTGTCTGTGTGGGAGGGATTGAACCCAGAGTTCGAACTTACCCATTTTTGAAAAAAAAAAAAAAAAAATTGATTTTGTGCTACCTAGTAACTTTCGGGAAATGGGCTGTTAGCAATTTATCTAGACCCCCCAACCCCCATTATGCCTGTAATTGTTGACTCCAGACACCTGAAGGCTTTAGAATTGTGTATAACCATTACTCAGTTATGTACAAGAATAGGTAGGCTGTCTGTTCTAAAATGCCTGTTACTTTCACATTTTTATTTTAGAGACAGGAGAAACAAATTGTAAATCGTAGCTTAGCTACGTCTTGTCAGTATTGCTTGGCAAATTGACGAGGGGCGTCACTTGGTAGGAATCAGTGCAAATTTTTCTTTTTTTTCCAAGTGTTTGAAAGCATTTCTAGAAAACATTTGCAGTCATTAGTAGAGTATCAGCCGTTTGGCTGGGAGTAGTTTGTGTAGTTGAGTGAAATGAACGCCATGAGGTGGGGGAATTGTGGGCTGGATGAGAGTTCTTTGTTTCTATTTTGGAAAAAGAGGCGTGTCCGTTTGATTATGTGCCCGGCTTTGCAAGGTTCACCTTTTAGAAATTGTGAAATATCATGTGTGCTTAGTCTCACACAACTTTATCTAAGCGTCTCTGGATTTAAAATAATACGCTCAAGAAAAACAAAACAAAACAAAACAAACAAACCCAAAACAACAGAACTGGGGCTCTCAAGTCTACCACTCAGAGAGTGGGATTGAACACCAGGAGCTCAGGCCTCTCCCTGGTTCGGTGTGACTGACATCCTTTGTGCTTTTTAACTTCTCTGGTCTTTATGAGTGAAGCAAAACTTTTGTACTGCCATGTTAGCTTTCAAAAGTTCATTCATCTAGCTCCTGATGGGTTGGGTTAAATATCTTCCAAGGTTCGTTCTGGAGCTGGCATA
This sequence comes from Rhynchomys soricoides, assembly GCA_019843965.1. NCBI lineage: Eukaryota > Metazoa > Chordata > Mammalia > Rodentia > Muridae > Rhynchomys > Rhynchomys soricoides. The sequence continues at coordinate 5,077,186 of JADRCH010000047.1, forward strand.
TTGAAATTATTAAAAGGATTCTGGAAACCGGGTGACCTCAATTGAGATTAACTCTTGTGTCTCTGAATGAGATGGCCCATAATAAAACTTCTTAAAATGTAGAGCTAATCGGTATCTTTAAGAACTCGGAACTCCCTCTGAGTAGAGAAGTCTCTTGATGCTTGTCTGTCGCTGGGTGATGCAGTTAGAATAGGCCAGCTTGAAGTGCAGCTGTTGAGCTCTACAGCAGTTTTGTGATCACCAGGGGGCTGAAATTATACTGTTTTCCTAACTTACTGATAGGAGTTGGTTTTTCATTGATGTCAAGGACAGTATTGGCAGTGAGATTGCATTAGATGTCCCCCGGATAAGAACAGCTCAGGGATACCAGGCTGTGTGAAGTTCTACCACCTTGGAGGTAGGAACCGAAAGAGTCTTATGCTGTTTACTATGTTGTTGGGGTCATACTTACAAAGGTGCATGAATTGGGTTATAAAAGGAAATGCTTGCTTCATGCCGCTGCTCTGGCTATTGTTTCCATAATGTTGCGGTGACGTGATTTGTATGAAAGCGTTCTCTTTTGTTAACTTTTGTGTGTGTGCGCAGAATAGTTCTCTATTTGGAGGTACTTGTTAAAATGCAAATAATAGATTAATAGATGATGCCTAGAGTAGTTGACTCTCAGGAAGCCTCTGGGTTTCTGACTTTGTGAAGAGTTACATGAAGTATCTTTTAATCCACGAAGCCCACACAAAAACAGGATTACAGCCTTTAGCTTGGCCCAAAATTTTGACTTTTCAGTTAATTTCCCTGGTGGTATTGCTTTATTTCAGAGTTTTGCCTTTCTTCCCAGTAAGTGGTTCATGACTTATCTTGAGAATGGAAGACTTTTAGTTAAGGATTTTGCTTCCAAGTCCTATGATCCTGCAAAGGCATAAACTACTCCTACAGCCTGTTTGTGCCACAAGAGGTGAAGCTGCAGGCAGAGGCAGAGGAGTCCTCACCAGACTCCTTGACAGTCACACATTGGATACAGCAAAACTGATTCTTTCGGCTAGGATATTCTTGCCAAAACACACTTTGTTAGCCAAAGAAAAGGTGTTATTTAAAATACTTAATTGTACAAATCAGATAAGAAGTGGGCAGTTTTCACTTTGCTTTCTTTCATTCTGTTGTAATCTCAAAGGAGCCATCTTTAATGGCTTTCTTTTTCTTTTCTTTTTTTTGATACAATAGGATAAAGTAAGGTCACTTAATGACACATCTTTTAGATTAAATTATTGCTGATTCTTGCCTTGGTTCTTGGGTAGAGATGTTACACCTTGCTTTTGTTTCCACTTGTTAC
>JADRCH010000047.1:5092565-5105536 GCA_019843965.1 Rhynchomys soricoides
GCTGTACACCGGCACAGGGAAGCTGTAGCAGTCCGCTGGGAGGGGATATGGTTTTAAAAGAAGACTACTAGTTTCCAAAATGGTGGATGTTCTAGCTGCTTTGTAAGACAGGTCTGGTTGTATCTTGCACTCTGTGCTAGGTGATGGCACGATGCTTCTGGCTGCGAGTAAAGTCCTGGACAGACTTAAACCTGTCATTGGGGTCAACACTGATCCAGAACGGTAAGCAAGGACATGTTTATTTTATAAGTAATTTTATAGGATTAATTTTTTAAGTATTCCACATGCAGACATTTCTGCTCTGTTTTGTGTGTTGCCTGTTGGTTTTTTTTGTTTTTTTGTTTTTTGTTTTTTTTTTTCATGAATCTTAAACTTTCAAAACTTTTCTTTATTTTCTCTGGTACTCATGATGTAGCCTCGGTTGCTTCAAGGATTTTTCTATAGTGCTTGATGTCAAAGTACAAGCATCGTTGTTCCTGGCTACCATGAACATTGGTTCTAAAACCAATTTAGTGAAAAAAATGACCAGTTGACCAGGTGGTTGCTGAGCCCCTGGGCAGACTGATGTGCACCCTCTCTTCCTTACACGTCCCTGTTAAGGTGGTCAGGCCTCGGGGAGCTCTGTTGCTTTCATTTGTCTGGAAACTGTTGTTTCTCTTTCCCAGCTTTACTGAAGTTTACTCTTTTATGCAGTCCAGCCAGTCAGGGCCAGGACTATAACTGTTATGACATTATGAACTTTGTCTGGAGTCCTTTTGCCTCCATAATCTCCTTTCTAGGGACACACACAGTGACCTTACTGGTGGCCTTACCCCCTCGTCCCGTAGACCTGCCTTAGTACTCACACACGGTGGCCTTACCCCCTCGTCCCGTAGACCTGCCCTTTAGTACTCACACACGGTGGCCTTACCCCCTCGTCCCGTAGACCTGCCCTTTAGTACTCAGGTCTCCTCTATTTTCTTCCTTTTATTTATTTCTTTGATGGCTCCTTAAATATTTTTAAATCATTATCTTTCCCCTCAACTCTAGATTAACTCATCTTCCTTTCTATTCCTATATCATGCTTGAAAGAAATCATGCAGGAAAACAAAACAAAACCCAAGAAAACCAAACCTTAGAAACTTGGACTAGCTAGCATTTCCAGCTTCAGAGTCCTAACTGCTCTTAGCATCTGGCCTCGAGCACAGCCTTCTCACCCTCTCTTGTCTCCATTCTTCTCTGCACTGCTCAGGGGATGCTCGCTTTTAGGTACTACTGCATCTCTTCTCCCTGAGTCAGCCCTCCTCATGTTCACAGAAGAAGTGGAGGCAGGGGATCTCTTGTCACTTGCTCCCTTTCCTCTGTGGTCCCTCCAGGCCTGCCTGTAGGCTCACTCAGGACTATGCCTTTTCAGGATGACTGCACTTCCTTGTCTGCATCTTGGTTGTGGTCCCTTTTCTTCCCCCAGCGTTGCTGTGTCCTCACTTCCCAGGGCTAAACCTCTGAGCCTTCTGGGTTTGTCCTCAGCTAGTTCACTGATACTGTTTAGGAGACCAGCGACATCCTGAGCTGAGCATACACTGCAGTTTCTTCCATGTTGACTTGGGGGTTAAACATAGCTCTTCCTTACTCTCTTGGCATTTAAAGGTTGTTTTCTTCCTTCCTCTGTGATTTCCTCTTTGTGTCTGTTTCTTCTTGGTCTGTAGTGCTGTTTTCACAGATGATGGCTTGGGTCCTTTTGTCCTTTGTTGTCTAGAGCATCCTCTGCTTCAGTCCTCCTCCTTAGGGTTCCCACTGCAGCCACTTTCACTTCATACCTCCTGTCTCAAAGCCTTACAGCCCCATCCCACCCGAGGAAGTCTGGTTCTTCCCTGTGAGAGCACAGCCACCTTGGCCTGCCTTTCCTTGGATGTTTTAGTTTTAGCACATAGGTCCATAAGGGGTCACCTTCACTGAGTCACAAGAATCATTATCTCGTGGTTCCTGACCATTTTCTGCCCTAATCCCTCTTTTCCATGTTGTTCTAGCAAATTGGCGTTTCATCCGATGTATTAAACAAGCAGCTGTGTACAGGTGATCACTGCTTTTCTCTTCTGCTTCCTTCTGGTAAATGGAAGCATTACCTGGGATGAAGCCATGACTTCATCCATAGTCCCTCATCACACTGGTAATAAATTCTAGGAATCATCCATTGATTCTACCTCTCGCAATATTTTAAAGAATTCTTTGAGAATTTCATACTGTGGATTTTATCATTTGCCTCAACTCCTCCCAGATCTACTTCCGTCTCCCCACCCTCACCCTCTCAACAGCTGCGCATTTTTTTTTTTTTTAAAATAACTTATTTAATTCAGTCTGTGCTGTCCATATGCTTGTGAGTATGGGGCTCCTCACTGCAGTGTGGTTGGCCTACCCGGAGCCACACACTAACTGAAAACTGATCCTGCTTTCCCCAGAAGCCATCTACACTCCAGTGCTTTTGAGTTAGATATGGCGCTATGTACCCCTCATACTCTATGCCCAGTAGAATGGTTGGATCATGCTTGGTCCTTGATCAGTGCCTCCCACATGCAGAAGATACTGCTGAGTTCATGTCTTACAGTCTTCACTGCCACTAAACACTGCTGTTGTTGAAAATAGTTCAGTGACCAAGTGTTCAAAGATGGAAGCCTGTGGGGGACATTTTACACACAAGTCGTGACGCAACTCATGGTCTTTCTCTAACGTGCACGTCTAATTATAGCTACTCCTCAATTCCCATCTTGTACAGTTCCCCTCTGATCCTGAGGGTACATAGCGAATCTCTTAGTTAACATGCAGGCTAGGCCATCTGTGCTTATCTGCTCTTCCAGTCTCATCTGTCCTCACACAGCCAGGAGCCATAGATTGTTCATTTGAAAAAAAAAAAAACTGCATGCGTGGATTGAAACCTGGCCTGGAATCTTCCCAAAGGGCTCAGTATGAACTCTAACCACATGAGCATCTGTTCACACCATGGTGGTTGGGGACTCACTCAGGGACACTTTGGCTCTGGCCAGCTTTGTTGGCATAGGAGGTCATGGATGCTGTGAAGGAGTGAGCGAGTGCTCCAGAAGGCCCACACGGTTTTCACGAGTTTTATGTTCTTCTGCCAAGCGTGTGCTTGTGCTTAAGCCAAGCTTGCCCGTGGCCGTTCCCTCAAGATGGAGTGAACTGTCCTGCTGTGTCCTACTACTGAGGCTGCCACTGCTGCTTCCGAAGCTCCCTGCAGGCAGCACTTGGCCGACAGCATCCTAGTCTGCTTGTCTCCTCTCTTTCACTTAAGTCTTTTGGGTAGAGGACCTTGTGTCTTAATTTCACTAACATTCACATAGTTTTACACACAGTATTCAGGAAACTTCCAAACAATGAATGTAATTAAAAGATCTTAGGGAGTAGACCTAGGACTTCAACCTAGCTGAATTAATGTTCTGTTGTGAGTATGTGAGATCATTAGTTTAGTAATTAACCTTCGACTTTAGTGTTGATGTATGTGGGTTTTAGAAATTCTTAATAGCCTGTTTTTATAGCATTAAGAGGTTGTTAACTTAAGTGATTTTATGGTTGAGCTATATTTGCTTTTTAAAAAAGCTGGCTTTAAGTCATTAACCTGTCAGATTTTGAATAAACTGAGGCCTTAGGTCTGCCCATGAAGACGAGGACAAAACAAAGCACTTCTAAGATCTGATGTTCTAAACAGAAAATAGAGAAAAAGGAAAGCTGTATTTATATCTTGTCACGAGGTCAAAGAGGTCACCGAGGGCTGCTGGCACTTAAGGCCTTATCTGTGGCAGAACACCCACTTTAACATGGCTCACTCTGGTGTATTCATCTGAATTAAAAATACCATTGAGTGGGTCTCCTCTGTCTTCTGCACAGACTTCTGAGCTTGGTAAATGATTAGCCTTTGACTGCTGCATGCTTAGCCTTCCTTACACCCTCCGTGCCTTTGTTCCTGCTCTCCATTTTCTGTCTGAGTTGACCATGGAGGCCAGAGAACTTGGTGAGGCACTGAATGTTCTAAGCCAAGTTCTGAGTGACATATTGTAGCTTCTGTGTTGGATTGCTCATTTACTAGTCAGTTACCATGATACTGAGACCACTGTGGTACCCTGTGAAGAAAGGCTCACATCAGAGAAACTCAGACCTTCTTACAGCTGGCACTAGCTTGTCAGCCTTAAGCAATCCTGGAAATGGCTCTCTCTAGTCAGGCCTTCTGATACCCAGAGCCCAAGCTGATGTCTGAGCATATGACCTCATGAGAGAGGGTAAGCTTCTGTGGACAGTAGTTTATACTTGAGCTTGACCTATGGAGATATTTTCTATCAGATTACTATGTTACCTTTTATATAGTAAACATTGTGTAAAGTGTTAGCTGATATAGAAAGTTTAAATGGCCCAGGCTTGGGATCTCAGCACCTGGAGTTGTAAGCAGTCTGTGATACTTTGTCTCAAAGGAAAACAAAACAAAACAAAAAAACCAAAAAAATTTAAAAAATGAGGTCCTGCCTGTTACTGATTCCTGTAGATGGAGAAATTTATTACTTGTACTTGGCCAAACTCCTTTTTCTACTCACTGATTTACATTTTAAAATTTGTTAAGTTATTATTCAGACTTGGTTTTGCCAGGTCTGCTCTCAGCCATCCTTCCCGACCTGAGCACCATGGGCTTGATGGTGAGAGTGGAGGTTTCTGGGTATCACTAGGAGTCATGTCTTGTCACTGCCCTGGAGCAACTTAAATGGAATCTTAACATTTTGTGATTTTTCAATTACTCTTTTATTTATAGTTTTATTTTTAATTATGTATATGTGACTGTGTGTCTGTGTGGGATAGATTCATGTGAATTGACAGCCATCTTAATCAGAAAAGCTTATCAGGTCCCCTGGTACTAGAATTCCAGATGGTTATGAGCTGTCCTGCATGGGTGCTGGGAACTGAACTCGGGTCCTCTCTAAGAGTGGTGTATACTCTCAACTGCAGGGCCATCTCCACCTTCGCAAGTGTTCAGTTTAATTTGTCTTCTGCATTAATCTGTGAATTTCTTGTAGTTCATCTTTACATTCTTTTTCAGAGGCAAAAGGTCAATTCTTTCGTTTAAGGATGTCCTACATGCTCCAGAATGCGCTCCGCTAGTTCGATTTCACACATTACACAGTTTGATTCTCCGAACAACATTGCTGTTGCTGGCTTAGCCCACTTTTAGAAATACGGAAACAGTCCTAACATGACTTATCTGAAGTTAACGCTGAAGTAATTTAGAGGATCCCACTCCGCCACTGGGGAGTTGACAGGGTGATTGGCAGCAGAATTTTGTTATTATTCTTAGTGTCATCATAGTGTGGAAACATTGGTGTAATTCTGATGTATTAAGGCTGGTTGTGGACTGTGGTTTGTTCGGTCTTTTTTTATTGTTGTTATTGAAATGAACTATAGGGTTGAAATGTAGAAAATCTGGTCTTTGGAGTTTGGGGATGATGCTCTGACTCTTTTCTGCCATACCCATTTCCTCTTCCTGTTGTGCCACCTGAACATCACAGGTCTGAAGGTCACTTATGTCTGCCTGTGCGATACACACATTCCTTCCCCGAAGCTTTACAGAAGTTCTCTCGCGGTGAGTTCAGGTAGGAATTTCTTATTCTTAGCATTTGATACTTTAATAAATTGATGTGTACTGCTGACATTGTTCAGAAAGTGGACAAGCAGAAAACTGGGGCACTTCATAGTTAACAAAAGCAGCCGTAAAAATTCCGGAGTCCAGACCCAGGCCTCTCCTTACTGTCTCCTAGTTCAGTTAGAACAAAGTAGAGAGAGCGTGACAGATGTTACTTGGCCTGTAATTGCAAATGAAGATTTTGTCCTTCGTCGAGAGTGACCTTACCCCCATTTCCCTTAGTCTTATTATCATCCATGTTCTTAGCATGTAGGACAGATAGTAAGGCTGTTTGGGAAGATTGCAGGCTTAGGTTTGTATTAGGTGTTTATGTGTGATTAATCGAGCCAGGCTGAGTTCCTAGTGTCTGTGTTAGCTGTGAGGTTTGCTTTAAACAGCAGCATGGCATTTTTAAAAATGTATTTCACAGAGCTGGAGATGTGGGTGGAGGGAGTGCTTCTGTGAAAGCATGGGGACCCCAGTGTGAACTCTCAGCACCCACTTCTTACCAGACTCTGGTTTATGTTTCTATGGAGTAAGTAGCTCACATTTGCTACTTCTTAATCTCTTCTCTTCTTCTGAAAAACCAACACCATTTTGAAATTTTGGGGGACTTTGATCTTATACATTCACCTTAACGGGGTACTGTTTGCCTTCTGTGATAGATTTTGCTGAGCAAACACATGCTTATGTCTAGCTCTTACGGATTTAATGGGTTATTATTAAGATTTTAATTCCGATTACCTTGTAGGTTTTATATAAGCTTATTAGACATTACCAACAACTGGAAAGACATGTAAATATCCACACACGTCTTTCAGTTGGGACCTGTGGGCTTTAGGTATCTGTGCTATAGTTTATTCATGGAATAAGTTAAGCTGCTTTGGTTTTTCTTTTTCTTTTTCTTTGTTTTTGGCAGGGCCTCACTATGTAGATCTGGCTGTCCTGGAACTAGCTGTGTAGACCAGGCTGGCCTCCAACTCAGCGAGTTCTGCCTGCCTCTGCCTTTCTAGTGCTGATATTACAGACGTGCATATGCCACCATGCTCAGCCTGTAATTAGCTTCTCATATACATCTTTCACTTTGCTGAGGTTGTCATAATGTCAGTTGTGTTTGATTTTCCGTAACTTTCTTTTCTTCACTTTCAGATGGTTATGGAGGCAGCGGATCAGGCTATATCTGGAAGGGACTGGCATAAACCCCACTCCCGTGGACCTTCATGAACAGCAGCTGAGCTTGAATCAGCACAGCCGAGCCTTTAACATCGAAAGAGTGCACGATGAAAGTAGGCGGGCTGCTGCTAGCCTGGAGTGGGCACTTTCAATCTCTAACTTTTGAAGCAATGATTTACATTTAGTTTGCTTTTAGTGCCACTAATAATTCTGAAGAAAATACTTTTTGCTGGCTTAATTTTGTTGTGGTTATTGTTGTTGTTATAAAGTAGACCGTGTTTTAAGATGAACTGTCTCTAGGACAGGTTTGAGAACTGGTTGACTAGGGATGAATTATCCCTGCCTGGCAGGACAGTTGACATACAAGAAAAGAGCGTGACAAGTCCAGAGGGAAGCCGTAGAAACTGGATGAGCTGGTCTTCGGGGCTCTCCTCAGCGTGCAGTTGTGTTGCTCTGTGTGTCCTCTCTCTTACTCTGTGACTGACGTGGATTTACCGTAGTTGGCGGGTAGAACCTTTCTTGGTGGAGAATTTTGCACCCCAGCTTTGAGATTCCTGCTTGAAGTAGATTAAGGAAAATCCTGGCAGATTGGAACTCGCAGCTGTTTTCTGTGAGGGTTAAAGTGGATAGTCAGCTTTGCTCTAATTTTTGAAAATTTCTATTGCCATTTTTTATTGTTTTCCATAAACTATAAAACATATGAACCATGAAAAACATCAGTATCTTCAAAAGATGGTGAACCATCTTCTTCCATTACTAGTTGCATCTTCAAAGAGATGTAAAAAGCTACACAGAGATCATACCTATATGAGCTATTCACACTTAGTGAGTCGGGGCTCAGGATCCAGATGAACATCTAACTGGTTGAGCTGGGAATGGATTTTAAAAATGGCCAAAGTAAAAAGACAAGAAAATGTCTCAAAATTTAGGGATAGTAAATTTCCAGAGCAAATATGTGTGAGTAGGATTTCCAGAGAGGCTGAGACCACTGCCGCCGCCCGGATATAAAGGGTCTGGAGTGAGGACTGTCTCAGTTTGTCAGCCGCACATCAGACACTGGTGTCTCTACAGTTATCACCATCACGGTTACATTTAACAGCATGGTCGTGACTGTCTGAGGGACTTTTAGAGGGGTTTTTTGTTAGGGTGTATTTTCAGTAGGTGAGTTTCTAAGGGTCCTGAAAGCCATTTCAAGGTTTGTGTTGATGTCTGTCTCCCTTCCGTTCTCTTCATGTTAGCAGGAAACACTGCCTGGAAAACTTGCATTTGGGTTTTAAATACAGAAATAGGCTTGAGCTTATATTTGATGATTTATTTAGCTTTTCAATTTAGAAGGAGACTAGAGGGAGCTCCTTTACATCTTTGAACTTACATGATTCAGCTTCAAGCTAGTGACATTTTTGCTGTATGTAGTATGTGAGCGTCCTTGCCCAGGTTATTCTTGTTACGTGTTATAAAAAAGAATTTATTTTTCTTCCCAGTTCTCCTTTAAAGGGGAAGGTATGTGGATTTGTTTTCTTTTTACGTTTTAATTATTTCTCCTAGTGATTTTTATTTGCAAACACTTGGGAGGCAGGGGCAGTCGGATCTCTGAGTTAGAGTTTGAGGTCTTCTGCAAAGTGAATCCCAGGATAGCCAGAGCTATGTAGAAGAGAGACCCTGTGTCTTAGTTGGGGTTGCTATTGCTATGAAGACACACCATGACCAGAGCCATGCTTATAAAGGAAAGCGATTAATTGGCGCACGTTGTAGAAATTATTTAAATTCTAGCTTAGATTTTCTACCCCGCCTTTGGTTATTGAAGTCCCAGATAAGAAACGTGCACAGCTCTTATATTGTTAATCAGCCTTAAGCAGCACAAGAGCTGAGCAGATACCTATCTCCGTGCTGCTAGAATCTACTTACCTATTGATAACCCTGAATTATGACTTACTACTTACTGTGTTACGTTTGGGCTGCTCTTAACTCCAATTGGCCAGCCCACAGGGCCATGCTTTCTCTACTTCTAACCCATGGTGGCTTCTCCTTCCACCTCAAGTCTGTGAAACCTGAACCCCACCTGTGTCTCTTCTGCCCAGTTATTGGCTGTTGGCATCTTTCTTTACCAATCAGAAATAATTTGGGGGCAGGATCACTCAAGTTCTACATGTGGACTCTCTTGTCTGTGGGGCAACCTGACTTGGGGGCCCAAAATAAGCATCAGAATACAAGCAGCATCAGGCCAACCCACTATAGTCCCCCTTTTGTCCAGTTAAGAAGGTTCTTTCCCTTATAGTAACAGACAATACATAGTAGGAACTATTTTGAAACAATTATGAAAATTATTATGAATTACCTTTAAAAGTCCAGTCTGTATTTTGTAACTTAGATGAGGTACTTAACCATCTATCTATCTCAATGAGCTTACGATTCTGTACTTAAATCATCTTCTATTTATTTTAACTTGTATTTTCATCCTAAAACCATCTTTTCAAATCTAGAACATCTTCAATGCTAAACAACTTCAAGTTTAATTATGAGACTATAACTGTCTTCAGTCCCGTCAGAGATCTGAGAGGGGATTAAATATTATCTGAGTATGCAGGAAGTACAAAGACAGAGCTTCCAAAGCTACAGAAGTGCAGTCGGAGACAGCTGACTGCCTGGACAGTCCCCAACATTCATTACACCATCAGAGATTTAGTCCAATACCATCATGGTGGGAAATGTGGCAGAGTACAGGCAGGCATGGTGCTGGACAAGGAGCTGAGAGTTCTACATCTTGATCCAAAGGCAGCAGAAGGAGACTGTGTGCCCCACTGGGCATACCTGAAACATACGAGCCCTCACAGTGATGCACTTCCTCCAACAAGGCCACACATACTTACTGTACCATTCTCAGTAGGCCAAGTATTCAAACACACGAGTCAGTGGGGGCCATACCTCTTCAAACCAGTGCACCTTGTGTCCAAAACAGAACAAAACAAACTCCTAAAAACCGCCACATGCTATGGAATGGGGTCCGTGTGAAGGAAACTGCACGGATGGCAACACTGTGCTTACGTATAATGTTTGTTGAATATGTGCTGCTAGCTGACCATTTGTGAAGAATCTGTGGGGATGAAGATTTTAAAAATTCCATTAATAATTACTTTGAGGAAAAACAGTCTAAACAATAAATTTTTTAGCATTGTACATTTGTGAAACTGTCTGATATAAGACGTCTTGAAGCAAATTGGGATGATATTAAAAGTTAAAGTGAATTACAGCCTTGAATGCAGTGAAATTTAGTTAAACACAGAATCTTCTGAATATGGCTCCATGGCCAGGTGCGGCGGAGCGCTCCTGTGTTCCCAGGACTTGAAATGTCAGGTTCTTTCTGTTGAGCTGACAAAGCAGGCAAATAGCAAACACTTAAGGAACTCTTGGTATTGTCTCAGGAACCCTTTATAGCAGAAAGAATAGTTTGTTCCCCGTAGGAGGTTAAAATCCAGAAGAAATGAGAAAAATGCTATCTTCAATGTAATAAACATGTGTGCAGACTTGTGTAATAAGCAGGTCAGAGGTCGTGTTGGTGACGGTGTGGCTCATTAGTGTACTCAGTGTCTAATGTGAGTTAATTTCTACTGCTATGTAACAAATTACTCCAATCTTTAGCATTTTAGGCATACATATTTATAACTTCACAGGATGTGAAGGTCATAACCCAGGGACATCTTAACTCAGTCCTGGTTTAGTGTTCCTCGGGAGGTAACACTTGAGCTGTCAAGGAGAACAGCAGCACTTAAGGATGTGACAGTACTGGAGAAGTCACTTGTTGTTTCTCATGTGGTTATAGCAGCAGGCTTCAGTTCCAGCCTTACCCCACAGTGAGTGAGCTGCGGGCGAGGGCAGAGACATATATAGTGAGATAGAAGAGTGATGTCTTTTCTAACCTAGTCTCAGAAGTAGGTGCAAGTTCAGAGCATCTGTGCTGCGTCCGTTGGCCGTAGAACCCACTTCTGCTGTGACGTAATGGAAGGGTGTGAATCCTGGGTGGCAGGGGTAACTGGAGGCTGGAGCTGCCCACCATAACTGGGATGGACTCGGTAAGAGTCGACTTAGGGGCAAGTGTAAGGGAGGGACAAGTAGACTTTTGCCATATGCTTACCCTGTGGGAGACACTTGACTCCAGTCCTGCTGCTGATGACATGGGGCTGTGAAGGGAAGGGGCTGGCATTTCCAGTTGAAACTTGTTAAAGGGCAAAAGTGAAGGGGCCTCTTTAAAGGTGACAAGATCAAGTTTAGTTCTCCCAGTTCTGAGAGTGCTTGCAGGCTTTTCTACTGTAGTGACGGAGAACACTCACTTAATGGTACAGATTCGACAGAAGATGGGAGTTTTAAAGCTCTCGAAGGAAGGTGTGCTAATGTTTTTCTAATGTTGACATTTCTGAAAATATTTTTGAGGTTTTTCCAATTGAAAAAACACTGCTGTGAAAAAACTTACCTCCTTACCCCCCCTCTTTCTTTTTTTCTCTCCCTCCCTCCCTCCTTCCTTCCCTCCCTCCTTCCTTCTCCCTCTCTCCTCCCCTTCTTTTTCTTATCTTAAAACTTTTTCCTGCTGAAGGATTAGAACATTTTCCCTTCCGTTCCTTGTTATCTTTCAAATTTATGGCCTCATTCTTCACTAATGGTTGTTATGTACACATATGTATACACAGATTTGCATTCCTATACATGACCTGCTCAGTCTGCATACTACTTGCATGTGTGTCTTCAGAGCAGATCACCTGGTATTGGATAACTAGCAGCTGTGCTTGTCCCTGGCTAAGAGTCCTTTGCTCTCAGCACCCCTTGGTTGCCTGTAGTTCTTTGTGTAGGGTTGGGCTTTGTGGGCTTTTCCTTGTCCACCTTGGAATGTTGAGCTCATGTTCACACTGTCATGTTAGCTTCTGACATTGCTAGATCTTTCTGGGTTGGTCACCAGTGTGAGCCACACAGGTGATTGTGACCTAAATGCAAGGTGTGCTTCTTTCCAGGTGCTTAGTCCTGGAAAGTGTATTTTGGAGCGGCAGAAGTTTGATTTGTTGGTATAGGCCACCAGGTGGCCTAGGTTTTCTCTTCTGAGCAGTTCAAGATGTTTGTGTTATAGTGAAGGGTGCGGCAGTTTTAAAGCTGTGGAGTTTTATGAACTTTATATTTTAATAGTTTTGAAATTCAAGGAAATCTCTTGGCTCTCTCACCTTCTACTGCAGGATCCGAGGCTTCAGGACCTCAGCTTCTGCCAGTGAGAGCGCTCAATGAAGTCTTCATTGGGGAGAGCCTGTCATCCAGGTACCTTTGTAGCTCATGATCTTGAATGTGGAATTAAGTCATTTCTATAACCTGGCTTGTAGAAGTAATGATATAAGTAGTAGAAATTAATTATTTAATACAATTCTTTCCAAAGCCATAATACATACTGATAACTATGGGAATAGAATGAGAAAAAGTTTGTGAAGCTTGAAATTCAACGGTTTCCTGAGTCCGTACTGCACAGCTCTCCAGCCTTTATCAGAATGAGGATTTCTAAGGGCCTGGGGAGCCAGGCGCTTGGCATACATTTGCAGGTGATTTACACATTTCCTAGGAAGTCTGTACTGAAGTCTCTTCTAAAACAGTGTAGCTGTGCGTTCCTCACCCCAGCTGCTCCGGAGGCCCTAACAGTCTTGTTAGAGCACAAGGCCTGGAGCTCCGGGTCATGGCTTGGGCAGCTGTGGAAACCTATCCTCCTCCTGGTGCTCTCTGCACTCCCTCTTCCCTTCCTGACCTCTCCCCCTCACAACATAGTGAAGTCCTCCCTCACACACATGTATGCTCTCATGCACACACACGCACACACACTCACATTCTCTCTCTCTCACACACACATGCACACACACTCACATTCTTTCTCTCTCTCTCACACACACACGCACACACTCACATTCTCTCTCTCACACACACGCACACACATGCACACACACTCACATACTTTCTCTCTCTCACACACACGCACATACACGCACACACACTCACATTCTCTCTCTCTCACACACACACATGCACACACACATTCTCTCTCACACACACGCACACACATGCACATACTCACATTCTCTCTCTCTCACACACACGCACACACATGCACACACACTCACATTCTCTCACA